>ML860832.1:0-15089 GCA_009831015.1 Picea engelmannii
TATCAAAATTTCAAACTACAAGAGTAAACCAAAATAAACAACAAAAAAGAAAGGACACCCAATAGTCAACAAAGGTTAGAGGGTTACATTTAGATCTTTAGCAACCCCAAATGATGATGATGTTGACATTGGTGCCAATTATGTTGCCACTTTTATTCAAAAGAAGAAGAAACAATACAAACACAAAAGAACCATGCCTAAGGATGTTTCCATTCCTAATGATGATGAACAAATTGTTGATTTAGATGAAACTTTGTCAAGTCATAAGAGAAGGAGATCTAATGTTGTTGATTTTGATGAAGAATCCATGGTTATATCTTATTATAATAGTGAAAATTCTAGGGGTAGTAGGGAAATAATAGTGCCAAGTGTTTCACTAGAGGATAATGTTATCAAAACAACACAAATTACCATTCAATATTGATTGTGGAGGAACAAATTGGTTGAAAATAGACATACATATCAATTGAATATGAAGCAACTGTATAGACCCATGGAAATCCAGGAGAAATATCAACTTTGAAATCCACACCATATATTACATATTCATAACTTGTTTGATGAGGTGCAATCCATATGATCATTTGGTTAACTACCTAGTTCTTGTTTTCCCAATGAAGGTTCCTAGTAAGGATGCATTTGATCAATCAAAATGTTTTGAATATCACTATTATTTGATTGGGAGAAATCAATTTGTAGAGGCTAGAAGAGAATAGATGTAATAGTATTTCAATAACCATCTTTTTGAAACAGTGAAATATGTCATTTATGTTGGTTTTGATAGA
Source organism: Picea engelmannii (assembly GCA_009831015.1). NCBI lineage: Eukaryota > Viridiplantae > Streptophyta > Pinopsida > Pinales > Pinaceae > Picea > Picea engelmannii. Next base: position 786 of record ML860832.1, read on the forward strand.
TACATAAGAAAAGTTATTGGCATGGGATCATAACATAGATGGTAAGCATATGATGTCCATGACATTCTTTCAAAGGGTGATATATATCCATGATGAATTTAAAGAAGAATGTGATGGGGAAAAATCAAAGGTCAATGTAATATTTTTGAAGCAGTCTTGTATGGAAATAAGATTCCCAATTGACGAGGAAAGTACAAAACAAAAAATTCACAAAGGAAATGATGCATCCAGAGTCACTAATAATTATTATCAATTAAGATTTAAAACTAGATAGATATGGGATTTGAATGATGATAACTTTAGCTTGTGAGAGAATATTGGTATAAAAAAATTAGAAGGTTAAAAAATGTAAGACCTTTGTAATAAGCATTGGTAAGATGGGTCCTAAATTCAAGAATTTCCTAGAAGACATACCTATAACACCCTGGAGATCAATGCAAGGAATGAAGGGTGAAACACTTGTCACAACCATAGTATCATGTGTAAACTCAGGTAGATTATCAATGGAAGACATGGTTAATGAGTTTGAGAAGTAAGTTTGTTGATTTTTTGTTTGGTGTTAGGTTTATACAATTTATTTTTTTAATTTAACTTATTAATGTAATAAAGTATTTTGTTATAGATATTATTCTCATATTGTTTATTATATTTATCTAGTCATAAGGTTTATACGAGAATGCAAGACAAAATGGTTAGATTGTTGAATTAAGAGAGTTGATATGATGTTAGACAAAACCATGCAAACTCAAGCTTTACAACAGACCTAAGACAATTCTTTTGTTGCATTCAAAAACATATGTTTTTTTTTAACAATAACTAAAAGATTTTATATTATTAAAAAGGGTGTGGCCAAATCTCGCAAAGTCTTACAAAAATCCAAGAGGCAAGGAAAGATTGTAAATTTTTCAAACCCCACCCAGTTTCAAGTCTCACTGAGACAATTCATTGTTAAATGCCCAAAACCCAGTTTTATGATAACAACAAATATCCATCATAAAAACAATTCTCAAAAATGAAACATGAGGATTCTGAACATATTTGAATGCAAAAATAAATTTATATCAGCAGCACAATAACTCAGAAAATTAATGCACAGATATTTTTGTTCAAACTTGTCCCTGGAAAAACCCACAAGGGGAAAACAAGTGAGAGGAGATTTTTATTAATTCAGAGATCAGATAAAAATGTCATTTACAATAGTCGTTATATTAAACAATAATTCCAGACTTATCTCGTAAATAGTGCCAAGGTTCCTCCTCAAAATCTAAGCCAAATACTCCTCGAAATTCATGTTGAAATTTCCTATCCAAATGCACAGGTCAGCTCGAATTATGTTCCATTTAGCTGTATGGTTTCCCTCAAAATTCGTTCCAAGACAATACCCTGAATTTTTTTCTCAGAAACTATTGTATGACCACCTAGGAAAGCATGCCAAATATCTAGAAAATACACAACAGTATCTTATCGATTTGTGTGCTAAGAAAACAACAGTATGGCCTTCACAAATATGTATTGTATGGCCCAGAACATCCCTGTACCTTCTCCTCGATTTGCATTTTGTAATTTTTTTTGTCTTGGAATTCATGCCACCTTCAGAAAATATCTTATCGACTTCAACTCAACCTCACTCTCTCAAACTCTCTCAAATCACATCAAGATTGAAGATGGAGGGCGCCTCCCTAACCCTAGTCGACTCAATGAGGGAACATGAGGGGTTTAATAATCCAACAGTTGAGCTTGTATTAGTTGAATGGTTGAGATTTAGTGTCCATTCAATCACCCCATTCACTTAAGTCATAAAGCCACCTTTTAATTTATCTCTCATAAATTAAATGACAAGGGTCCACATTAGGCACTTTCCCACCCCCTAGGTTCCTAGGTGATGAGAAACACTTGCCTAGATAGTTTTTAATTATTTTTAATACTCCCTCTTACTGAGGAAGGTGTTTCTCACCACTCTAATCTTATCCCTAAAAAATAAAAACTTGCATTCTCCCAAAGATTTTGTGAGTATGTCTGCAACCTGCTCATCTGTAGATATATATTGTAGCAACTACTCCTCTTTGAACATAATCTCAGATGAAGTGATATCGAATCTCAATGTTATTAGGCCTGTCATGAAAAACTAGATTCTCAGAGAGTTTGATATAACTCTAATTGTCACAATAAATCATAGTGGGTCTCAACTTCACACCAAATAATCCCACTGGCAACTTGCGAAGTTAAATGGACTCACAACTGGCCTGACTGGAAGCCATATACTTATCCTCTGCAAAACTCAAAGCCACTGACTTTTTCTTCCGACTAAACCAAGACACCATTGTTGAGCCCAATCCGAAACAACATCCATAAGTACTCTTCATGTCACTAACACATCATGCCCAATCTAAATCAGTATAGCCCACCAATCGAACTCCATCACCTATTAGATAGTTCATGCCATAATCCATTGTACCACAAATATACCATAGCACATGTTTTGGTACCACCCAATGCACTCTCCTAGGCCCCACCATAAACTGACTAAGAGTGTTGACATCAAAACAAATATCTCATCTGGTGTTGAACAAATACATCAATGAACCGATCAACTGATGATATAAAGTGGGATCAACCAACTGTGGCTTAGAAGCATGGAGCTTCTTCCAGTTAGTAATCATGGGTGTGGTCATGGGCCTACAATCCTCCATCTGGAATCTCCTCAGAATGTCACAAGCATACTTCTCCTGTCCCAGAAATATGTGTCTAGGCTCCTACCAAACCTCCAAACCCAAAAAATAATGCATCAGTCCAATATATGTCATCTCGAAATATGAAGCAAGGCTCTCCTTATAGCTAGTGATGAGTCTCCTAGCCCCAGTAATGAAAATATTATCAACATATAGCAAGAGTATGAAAGTGTCCTCTCCAACCACAATGAAGTACAGGTTCGGATCTGCCTCACTCTTCTTGAAGCCAAAATGCTACAAGTAGCCATCAATCCTCGAATACCAAGCTCTGGGAGCTTGTTTCATCCCGTACAATTCCTTCTTCAGTATGAACACATGAGACTCTCTCCCATGCACCTAAAATCTCAATGGTTTCTATATCTACACCTTCTCTTGTATGAGACCATTTAGAAATGTGGTATTCACATCCATATGGTGGATCTTCCAACCCATATCTACTGCAATAGAGATCACTTACCTAATCAAGGTTTATCTAGCAACTAGAGTGAAGGTATCATCATAGTCAAATCCCTCAAACTGCGAGAACAACCTGTTAGAATACAGAAGATTGTGCGCATATCTAGCTCTCTCTGCAACTACTGAGATATGAATAATGAGAACTGGCACCTTGTATTCATAGTAGTTTGGGCAGGCTTACTGGGGCCGACTTCTCCTTCTGGGTACTAATAAATTCATATTAAATATATTTCTGCAGCCGACAACTTGTCTAGCGTTTCCTTCGCTTCTTTGCTTCCTTTCAGAATATTCTAATCTCTTCATAGGTCATAACAGAGGTTCATACCTCCCAAAGCTACCATAATATTAACACTCTCTCCTAGCTAGGGAGGTATGGTCTTGAGCACAACAGACCATTCAACTGGTAGCAACATGAGCACCGTCATTATTATCCAACTGGATAATCTCCTATGACAACTGGTACAAATTTAATTTATAGAACACAATTGTGTCTATCCATGGTAGTACATAACTACTCAAACCATGACACATAGTCACAACCGGTGAAACATATCCACCACAGTAGTATATCTCTACTGTCTGGAGACAGGCAGTCTCCATAACAATCATCTGATGACAACCTGCATAGAAAATATTGTTAAAAATAAATTGAATCATCTGGGCCAATATTTCACTCACATCTATGAGATCTGAAATAATATCTGCCCTCAGTATAAAACATCAACAATGGGCTATCTGCCCTATTCTTCTCAAACAAGGAAGAATGATTGTTTCTGATTTATGAGCCTGGACCATTCCTCACCCTGGGCCATTCTTCCTACACTAATCAAAGTGCACCCTGGAGAGAATGTATAAACCCTAAGGAATGTCTGAGTCTGGACCATTCCCCACCTTGGTTCATTCCTCCTACACTAATCAAAGTGCACCCTGGAGAGAATGTAAAACCCTAAGGAATGTTTGTCCCTGATTGTTGAGCCTGGACCATTCCCCACCCTGGTCCATTCCTCCTACACTAATCAAAGTGCACCCTGGAGAGAATGTATAACCCTAAGTATTAAGGAATGACTGTCTGGACCATTTCCTCTGTTAACCACAAGAGGAAAAGATTGTCCTGTATCAACCTCCAAAATGGACCATTCCTCATGTTAACCACAATGAGAAATCATTGTCCGGCGAGGCGAGCCAGTCTTCTTCAGTAACCCTCAAGAAGAGAGACTGTCCAAGACCACTCCCCATGTTAACCACAATGGAAATTCATTGTCTATGTTACATCAGAAATTAGACTACTTCCCATGTTAACCACAATGGGAAGTCACTGTCCGTCAGAAATCTCAATCCACTTTCCGAACAAGAAAGAATCTGTCCAATTTGGACTATTTTTCAAATAATTATAAATGCTTCAATAATATTTTCAGTGCTCCCTCCTAACCTAGAGAGTCTTCCCTTTCAGCTAAGGGAGTTATTTCCACGATCCCCATCTTCTCTCGGAAATATGCAAACTTTATTCTGGATAGAGGTTTCGTCAGGATGTCTGTTGTCTGCTCATCAGTGGGGATATACTCGAGATTTACCTCTCCTTCCTGGACTTGATCTCAAATAAAGTAGTATTTGATCTGAATGTGTTTCGACCTTTCATGAAACACTAGATGTTCTGATAATCTTATGCAACTCTGATTATCACAATATATTATGGTCGATTCTAGAATCTGATCAAATAAATCGAAGATTAAATTTCTTAGCCATACTTCTTCTGTGCATGCTTCGCATGATGCCATATACTCTGCTTTTGTTGTGCTGAGTGCGACAGACTTTTGTTTCCTGCTGCCCCAAGATATCATAGAAGAACCCAATATGAAACACATACCTCAAGTTCTCTTTCTGTCTTCTGTACTTCCTACCCAATCAAAGTCTGTGAATCCATGAAGTTGGATATCATTAGATGCGGTATATCTCAAGCCATAGTTTATTGTCCCATGAATATATATTAGGACATGCTTTGAAACTATCAAATGCTCTTGTCTAGGTTCCACATGGAACTAACTTAATGTATTTACAGCAAAGAAAATATATGGTCGAGTATTTACCAAATACATCAATGATCCAATTACCTGTCGATATAGAGATGGATCTACTAGATCAGAATCTGGGACTTTCACTTTTCTTATATCCGCATTCATAGGAGTGTCCATGGACTTACAGTCCATCATTCCAAACTTCTGAAGGATATTTATTGCGTACTTTCCTTGTCCAAGGAATACTTCACCACGCTTCTGCCATACTTCTAGTCCCAAGTAATAATGCATGAGACCTAGATCTTTCATATAAAATTCAAAAGCTAATTCCTTCTTGCACTGGATAATGAGAGATTATTCACCTGTTATGAATAGATCATCAACATATAATAGTAGAATCACAGGTGCCTTATCCACGACTTTGTAATAAAGGTTTCGATCTGCATGACTCTTGGAGAAACCAAGTCTCGTTAGATAGTTGTCGATTCTGTCATACCAAGCCCTTGGAGCTTACTTGAGTCCATATAGAGATTTCTTCAATCTACAAACGTGAGTGTCTCTGGAATGTACCTCAAACCCTTGAGGTTTTTCAATATATACTTCTTCTTCAGTTGCTCTATTCATAAAAGTTATCTTTACATCCATCTAATGTAGATTCCATCCCATGGAAGCGGAAAGAGATATGATAGCTTTGATGGAGGTATACCTAGCCACCAAAGCAAAGGTTTCTTCATAATCTTCTCCCTCCTTCTGGGAGAACCCTCTGGCCACGAATCTTGCCTTGTATTTATCCACGCTTTTGTCTGCTGCATGTTTGATCTTGTATACCCATTTTGAGGTTACCATGGATTTTTCTTTAGGTCTAGGTACAATTTCCCATACCTCATTTTTCATAATGGATTGATGCTCTTCCATCATAGCTTATTTCCATTGTCCCTTTTGAACTGCTTCTTCAAATGTGGTAGGTTCTTCATCTAGAAGCTTCGTCATGTATGCTGCATAAATTGAGAATCTTTTCGGTCTTTTACTCTTCCTGGATGTTCCTTCTAGAACCTTGAATCTTTATGCATCTTGTAATGTAGCTTCAAGACAAGCTAGTCATTTCTTGGTCTTTGGTACAATATCTGAATCAATGTTCTCACATGGCTCCATAGGATGATCAGGTTGATCCTTTTCGTTATTTTCGTTTTCTATGTTTTCTTCATTAGGTTCTTCAAGTTCTTCTTCTTCTATAATTTCTTCGATGGATTTCCTGAAGGACATTCTTTCATTGAATGTTACATCTCTGCTAAATTCGATCTTGTGTTGTTCTAGAATATATATTCTATAGGCTTTGGATGAATCACTATATCCCATGAATATCCCCTTCTTTCCTGAGGATTCTAGTTTATTCCTTTTGTCTTTGGGAATATGAGAGTAAACTGGACATCCAAATATTCTTAGGTTTTCCACGTTAGGTTTCTTACCTGAGAAGGCTTCTTCTGGTGTCATGTCCTTCAATATACGATGAGGGATTCTATTCTATACATATATTTCCGTCATTGTTGCTTCTCCCCATAGAAACATGGATAGACCTTGATCATTCAATAAGGCTTTTACCATTTATTCAATAGATATGTTCTTTCTTTCTACTACACTATTTTGTTGAGGATTATGAGGAACAGTTAGCTCCCTCCTAATCCTTATCGATTTGCAGAATGCAACAAACTCCTTCGAGGTGTATTCTCCTCCATTATCTGTTCTTACTGTCTTGATCTTCTTGTTCGTGAGGTTTTCTATTTCTGCCTTGAATTCTTAGAACTTGTTGAATACTTAATATTTTGTCTTTAGTAGGTATAGCCATGTCTTTATTGAATAGTCATCTATGAATATTATGTAGTAAAAATATCCTCCTAGAGATCTAACTGGAATTGGACCACAAACATCTAAGTGTATTAGATCTAGGATCTCCTTAGATTTGTTGTTGCTTCTTGGGAATGGTTTCTTGATATTCTTCCCAAGGGCACATCCCTTGCTGATGCCTTCATGTGTAGATTTCGATTCTGGTATTCCTTCAATCATTTTTCTGAGAAAAGGTAATTCTTGATAATTGATATGAGCATACCTTCTATGCCAAAGCTCATTAGGGTTGACTTCATCATGTACTAGAGCTTCTTCATTTTGTTCTAGTAGTCTATACATATTTCCTTCATGACTTCCAATAACCCTAGCATTTTCTATGCTGGAGTTCTTATGCCATGATAACACCTTTCCATCCACGAAGGATATTCTATTTCCTTTGTATTCTAGACATGATATTGATACAAGATTCTTTTCTAAACTAGGTACATGTAAAGCATTTCTTAAGTGAACATGATTACCTAATTCCAACTTGACGGAGGCTTGTCCAAATCCTTTGACGGGGTAAGTGCTTTTGTCTCCAAGCTCCACTTTGTACAAAGTCTTCTTCTCATTTAGATTTGAGAGTCTAGATTGATCTCCCGTCATGTCCCTAGAAGCTCCACTATCGATTATCCACATTTCATCTTCAATTGTTCCAGTAAGTGCTAAGTAGTGTAAAAGACTGATTGTTTTACACATGTCTTTGGTTGACTGGTAACTAGTCATGCCTTGATCCAAAACTTCAACTTCGTCATTTCTGTCTTCTGAGATATCCAATAGGTGCACTGAGTTAGGGAGCATCTGAATATATTCTTCTTGAGAGAGATGCTCCATCACAAGGTGTCAGATCGAAGATTTAGGGTTTCTACAACTTCTTCTACTAGTAACCCTAGCTGCAGTGTTTTGGAAGTTGCTCCTATTAGTAACCCTAGCGGCAGTTCCTCAGTGAGCTCAATATCCTAGCGGCTATGTTTCCTTCCAGCGTTTTAGGCTGAATGAAGGGGGTGTGGGCCCATAACCTGTTAGAATATAGAAGATTGTGATTGTTTTACTATTGACGATACCCTCGTCACCCAACCATAGTCCAAGGCCACCCTCTGAGCACCTTGACCTTGAAAGAGAAGAGAATCATGGTAGCAATCCAATTGCCAAGAGAGGCTAATGCACCAAGCAAGAATAGAAACCAAGCTGATAAGATATTTCCTCCCAGAAGTTGGTGCACACTTTCCCAGAGACTTGCGCACAAAACTGCCACTGCACCTGCGCATATCTAGCTCTCTCTACAACTGCTGAGATGTGAATAATGAGAACTCGCACCCTATATTTATAGTAGTCTCGACAGGCTTACTGGGGCCGACTTCTCCTTCTGGGTACTAAAAAATTCATATTAAATATATTTATGCAGCCGACAACTTGTCTAGGGTTTCCTTCACTTCTTTGCTTCCTTCCAGAATATTCTAATCTTGTCATAGGTCATAATAGAGGTTCATACCTCCCGAAGCTACCATACTATTAACACAATTGAGCCAAAAAATGAGCTTTGTACTTCTCAATGTTGTCATCTGCAGCATACTTGAGTTTGTAGAGACACCTAGAAGTCACCATTGAATTCCCCTCATGTCTAGGAACAATCCCCCAAACATCATTATTCATGATGGAACTATACTCTTCCATCATGGCATATCTCCAAACCTGTCTACCAGCAGCCTCCTCAAAAATTGAAGGCTCAGACTCCCTGATGTTGCTCACCATCACAATGTGGCTGCAAAATCTCTCAGAAGGTTTACTCTCCCTCACAGACTGCCTATGATTCCCCACGGATCTGTGTGCCTCCCTTAGATTATCTTGAAGCCACGTGGGATTCCTCCTCTCTGAAGTAGTGTCCTATGGAGGGGACTCCCCCTAATCAAACCCATCACTTGAAGATTGTGAACCTAAAGTAGAATCTAGAGCACTTGATCTTGAAACCTAAAGACTAGTAACCTGTGATCCTGACATGTGTGGCCCTGTAACATGTGGACCAGACATCACTGAAGCTGGTGGTCCTGAATTATGTGTCACTGAAGTCCACTGTGGACTCACTTGAATCTGAGGTGATGAATTCTCACCCATCTTAGTCCTTCATGACTTCCTAAAGGCTCTATCCTCCTCAAATGTCAAATCCCTTCTCAAAATTGTCTTCCTCAAGGAATGGATGTGTATGTGGAAATCCTTTTAAGTCTCGTTATACCCAACAAAAATCCCTTTTTCTGTCGTGGGATATAGATTTTTCCTCTTCTCATAAGGGACATGTGAATATGTAAGGCACCCAAAAATCCTAAAGTTCCCAACCTCAGGCTTCTTCCCAGAGAAAGCCTCCTCAGGAGTATTATCCACCAATGCTCTGTGTGGACTCTTGCTATATAGATAAAATGTAGTGTAACATGCCTCAGCCCAAAGAACGAGTGCTAGCCCCTAATCATGCAACATGGCTCTCACAGCCCCAACTATGGCTATGTACTTCCTCTCAACAACCCCATTCTATCGTGGGTTGTAATGGACAATCAACTCCCTCTCGATGCCCTCTACCACATGGAAGTCATTAAACTCCTTGGAGGTATACTCAACCCCATTATATGTCCTTAGTACTCCGATTTTCCTCCCAATCTAGTTCTCCACAAGAGCTTTGAACTCTTGGAATCGATTGAATACCTGTCCTTTGGTCTTCACGAAGAAAATCCAAGACTTCCGAAAGAAGTCATCAATGAATATGACATAGTACAAACAACCACTCAAATGTGTAGAAGACATAGGACCACAAACATCAGAATGAATCATATCAAGTATACATGTTGCTCCGATGTCACTACTTGGAAAAGTAGTCTTGGTGTAATTTCCCAAAGCACACCCCTTTCACAACTCTTGGTGCTCTGTACTGAACTCTATAACTCTAGTCACAATATCCCTTGATATCTTGAGATCCCCATGATGCAAATGGGCCATCCTCCAATGCCATAGCTCACAAATATCATTGTTGTTGGTAGTATGATACAATGCACTAGTTGGCTGAAACTTGATCTTATACATGTTCTCATCTCGAGTCCCAATCACTTTGGCCAAAGTGATACTAGACCCCTTAGGAAATAGGAGCACATGTTCATCATGGAATAACACCTCATATCCCCTCTCCTCAATAGTAGAAATTGAAATCAAGTTCTTCTTCAAGCCAAGAACATATATAAGGACATCTCTCAACCACATGGGAGGGTGAGACTCCCTTTGAAATTATATTTTTCCACTACCAACTACCTTGACCACCCAATCATCTCCAAGCACTACCTCAAGATCACCAATATGTGTAAGATATGTCAAATGCTCACGAACACCTGGCATATGGAAGGAGTCACCACTATCTATATACCAAACACTGGAATGTGTGGATCTAGTGGAAAGACACACCACTAAGGAAAACTCATGATTGAACCTGGTGGACAACTCCTCCACCTTTGTTGAAGTTGATGTATGCTTCTTCTTCTTATTAGGACATTGTCTTGCATAGTCCATAAACTTGTGACATGAAAAACACTTGACTTTTCTCATGTCCTTCTTGATTTCACTCTTCGGTTTGTTTCCTCCCTTAGGACCCTTTTTGAACTTCTTCTTACTATTAGAAGAAAGAGCCACATTCTCCTCATCATTACCAATAGATGAGCTTCCATGTACATAACCTCTCTGGGTTTCCTCTTGAACAAAGTCATCCTAAAGACATTCCCACTTGGGAAGATTCTCCCCAGCCACAATGCCCTAAAAAATAACAACCCATTGTTTGGTTACCCCATTCAATGTTGTCCTCACAAGTTCATTGTCAACAATGGCCTCCCCAACATCTCCAAGTTAATCTCTCACCTGTGTCAACTTGGTAAGATATGTGACCACATTTTCAGCCTTGGTCATTCTAATGCTTTTCAATTTCTCTCTCAAAACCATCTTTTGGTTCTCATTTGTACTTTGATACAACTTCTTCAATGACTCCCACATCTCATAGGAATTTTTCTTCCCTATCACATGAGGAATCAAATGGTCCTTGATGGCATCAAGGATGATTCTTTTAGCCTTGATACTCTTCTTGTTATAAGATGCTAGAAGAGAAGAATATGTAGGTATTGTTACTAGGTTTGTTGTGAAATTCTAAACAATGTCCCATAACTCACTCTCCTATAGAATCAAAATCATTCTCTCCTTCCAGGCACCAAAATTTACTGCCCCATCAACTCTATCCTCAACCCTTAAACCAATAGCCATTGACCCTTCTTAGCTGAAAATAAAAATTCCAAAAATCTATCCGGTCAAGTAGCTTTTGTCCCACTCTCTGTATTGTTTTTTTTTAATCTACACTTCTCTTCAACTCAGCTCTGATACCATGTAAAATTTTCAGACCCCACCCAGTTTCAAGTCTCACTGAGACAATTCATTGTTAAATGCCCAAAACCAAGTTTTATGAAAACAACCAATATCCAACATAAAAACAATTCTCAGAAATGAAGCATGAGGATTCTGAACATATTTAAACGCAGAAATAAATTTATATCAGCAACACAATAACTCGAAAAATTAATGTATAGATATTTTTTATCAAACTTGACCCTAGAAAAACCCACTAGGGGAAAACAAATGAGAGAGGGGATTTTTATTAATTCAGAGTTTAGAGAAAAATGTCATTTATAGCAATCATTATCTTCAACAAAAATTATAGACCTATCTCATAAACTATGCCAAGGTTCCTCCTTAGAATCTGAGCCAAATACTCCTCGAAATTCATGCCATAATTTTCTGTTCAAATGCATAGGTCAACTCCTCAAATTTTGTGCCCTTTAGTTGCATAGTTTCCCTCAAAATTTGTGCCAAGACAACAACCCAAGTTTCTATATTATAAATTATTATATTGTCACCTAGGAAAGCATGCCAACTCTCTAGAAAATACATAGCAGTCTCTTCTCTATTTTTGTGCCAAGAAAATAGCAGTACGGCCTTCACAAATCCGTACTATATGACCCATAATAGATTTGTACCTTCACCTCGATTTGCATGTTGTACTTTTTTGTCTTGGATTCCATGCCACCTTCAAAAAATGTCTTATTTTCTTCATCTCGATCTCACTCTCTCAAAATATCTCCAAATCACATCAAGAATGAAGATGGAGGGTGCCTCCCTAACCCTAGTCAAATCAATGAGGGAAAATGCGAGGTTTCATAATCCAACGGTTGAGATTAGATTAGATGAGTGGTTGAGATTTAGTGTCCATTCATTCACCCCCTTCACTTAAGTCATAAAGTCACCTTTTAACTTATCTCTCATAAATTAAATGACAAGGGTCCACGTTAGGCACTTTCTCACCCCCTAGGCGCCTAGGTGATCAGAAACACTTGCCTAGGTACTTTTTAATTATTTTTAACAAAAATTTGGTACTCAAGTAAGCTACTTGTCCTATCTATCCCTAGATAAGTCGTGTCTCCTAAGGAAGAGTATACATTACAAAACTTCAATGTATATATTCGATAAAAGGTACCAAGTATGCAAATAACTAAAAAGAACATCAAGTACCATCCTTTGGAAGGTCGGGAGGGTCCATGTCGTCCTTTCTTGTTTCTCCAGTTGGAAGATTTAGATTGGGAATGGGGATATCAATTGGTGGGGATGATCTAGTTTCAATTGAATTTGACACCAAGGACAGAGGTGTTGATGTGGATTGGGCCTACAAGTCTTCTAATTGGGAGAAAATTGCATCCATTTCATTGTATTTTTGTCGCATTGTGGTTCTATGTTGGATCATAATTTCCAATACAAACATCACCTAGGAGGAAAAAATATGCACTGTGATTTGAAGCTGTTGAAGAGAACTCCAAGAATCTTCTAGGTTGTCGAATTGTCCCTGAGAGAGATCCACTGTACCACCCTTTTCATTAGCCATTATGTTTTATAACATCAAACTCCAATTGATTTTTTCCCAAGAGAAGGAATATTGCATGCTAAAGAATCCCATAACCAAGAGAGGGCACAATCTATCCCTGACACATGTTCCTAAATGAGAAACATTTGGAAAATCCCCAAACTCCACCAACCCAAATTTCAATTATGCACCTCCTCCTCTACTTACTACTTAGGGATGCTCTATCATAATTGCTTCCCCATCGTGCCTGTGAGTGTGGTGGTATTAATGCACCTAAATCCCAAGCCCATGTGGCAATGCCTATGCTGAAGACATTGAATTTTTCCTTCACACATGAATACCAAAGTGAAACTCAACTAGAGATACTCCCAATTTCTCATCCACAACCCCCAATTCCATATGTCCTCCCCTATTTGTTGCACTAAGATATTCCCCCTAGGTTTCTTCCCTTTGAGGCATGTGAATTCCATATGCTCTTTACTACCAATATGTCTATAACCCATAGCCATGAATAAATACCAAGCTAGATCAATTTAAGATTTCTCTCACACTTGAATGAGAAACCACAAGAAAACATAATGGAAACCAAGGGGTTTACCAAGACAATTGGGCCTCCATTGTCTAGAAATGTCTCATTCATGTCCACCCACATGAACTCTATTAACTTAAACCAGTCAAGCCTACAACTAATCACCTAAAATGTCCCACTACAACGATGATGATATCATGAGAATGTACATAACACCGAGGCTTCATTTGTTGAAATTACTAAGACAACTGAGAGGGGGGGGGGGTGAATCAGTTGTTACTAAGCTTAAATGATATATGAATTATTCAAATAATTTTTAATCTCTTCCAAGTGATCATCAATAGTATACAAGATATGAACAACATAAATAAAGAACATCAGTCACACATAAGATATACATAGAGATAGTTTTTCACGAGGAAACCCATAAAGGGATAAAACCTCTTCTTCTTCTTCGAATGAAAGGAAATCTTTTAGGTTTTGTACATCATCTATATTTGAGCACCAACAGAAAGTGAGGCTACTACCTCTATTTTGCAAGATCCAACTTGTTGAGAGCACCAACCCTCTTACTTCTCTATCACCCACTAGAAGGAAGCATCAACTCCATGATTGTTCCAGCACCAACTGGACTTATACAAGCACCAACTTGCATACAGAAAAATTATGTGTTTTCCCTAGAACCACCCTACCACCTTGTTTTCTAGCTACAACTAGATGGAAGATACAACTTCCAATATTCAAGAACCAACTTGAATATCAGAGGACCAC
>ML860832.1:15189-26248 GCA_009831015.1 Picea engelmannii
ACTAGAGATACTCCCAATTTCTCATCCACAACCCCCAATTCCATATGTCCTCCCCTATTTGTTGCACTAAGATATTCCCCCTAGGTTTCTTCCCTTTGAGGCATGTGAATTCCATATGCTCTTTACTACCAATATGTCTATAACCCATAGCCATGAATAAATACCAAGCTAGATCAATTTAAGATTTCTCTCACACTTGAATGAGAAACCACAAGAAAACATAATGGAAACCAAGGGGTTTACCAAGACAATTGGGCCTCCATTGTCTAGAAATGTCTCATTCATGTCCACCCACATGAACTCTATTAACTTAAACCAGTCAAGCCTACAACTAATCACCTAAAATGTCCCACTACAACGATGATGATATCATGAGAATGTACATAACACCGAGGCTTCATTTGTTGAAATTACTAAGACAACTGAGAGGGGGGGGGGGTGAATCAGTTGTTACTAAGCTTAAATGATATATGAATTATTCAAATAATTTTTAATCTCTTCCAAGTGATCATCAATAGTATACAAGATATGAACAACATAAATAAAGAACATCAGTCACACATAAGATATACATAGAGATAGTTTTTCACGAGGAAACCCATAAAGGGATAAAACCTCTTCTTCTTCTTCGAATGAAAGGAAATCTTTTAGGTTTTGTACATCATCTATATTTGAGCACCAACAGAAAGTGAGGCTACTACCTCTATTTTGCAAGATCCAACTTGTTGAGAGCACCAACCCTCTTACTTCTCTATCACCCACTAGAAGGAAGCATCAACTCCATGATTGTTCCAGCACCAACTGGACTTATACAAGCACCAACTTGCATACAGAAAAATTATGTGTTTTCCCTAGAACCACCCTACCACCTTGTTTTCTAGCTACAACTAGATGGAAGATACAACTTCCAATATTCAAGAACCAACTTGAATATCAGAGGACCACAGTCCTCCCTAGCACCACCCTACCTCCCTGAGTGTACATAAATGATTGAATAACCAACAATACAGGTATATATATTCTTACCACTTCTTCTATGTTCTGCAAATCTTCTTTGCTTCACTATTCTTCTGCTCTGTTCATACTTGGCTTGACTCGATGTCTCTTTATATCTATTCTTTCTCTGTTCTTCTCATGCTCTTTGGTATATGCTCATTATGTTCTCTTCACCTTTTTATGTTCTGTTCAGCTTCTGTTTATCATTTCTGAGTTTTATCTCACACTGTGCATTATGTGATTTTCCTTTCTCCAGTTTACCTCATTTTTTCCATGAGCACAGCCAACCCCACACAGTCATTACATATATCTTTTATTCGCTCCAACCCCTTCAATTACACCTCGAATCTCCTAGGGAAAAAACTCCTCAGCAACTAAATCGCCAACCGTCCAAGAACCATGATTCAATTCTACTAACTGAATCGTAACTGAACAATTAATCGTGAAGAGAAACAGTAGCCCTTCGATCAGATTCCCAATCAACCAGCACTGTTGGTTGAAATCTGCAGGATTTCGCATTTATCTCATATGCCCATTGGTTGTGACCGAGTGCTAAACAGAATTTAAATTTCGTGATTTCTCATTTCAACATTCCTGTGATAAAGGGTCTCGACACTCCAATTCACGATTGCCAAAACTCTAAAATGGAGCTTAGCACCGCTAGCTTCTTCCCCTCAAGTGACCACCGTCAGTGACCACAGGATGCACCAAAAAGGCTCTTCACGATTTTGTTGTGAGTCTCCTTGACTCCTCCAACACCCGGTATCTGAAACTCTGAAATGGAGCCAGATCAATGGTCCACGCTCTCCCTTGATCAACGACTCAGATTGAATCGTGGTTTTGCGATTTCAAAGGATAGAGATCCTCCTTCCTTTGACTTTCCAGTTAGTGAAAAGATGACCTCTCGCCATGTGTAGTCTACATCCAACGGTCCATGACCCTTTATCCAAGGGTTCAGATCAATCCTTGATCCGACGGCCCATATCATTTTGGGATATTGCATATCGTGAGTTCCCACACCATGCTCCATTGACTCTTCCAATGTGTAAGTCAACAAAATTCTAGTCTCTCACCATGTGTCCTTATTGAAGATGGATGGTCCTCCTACTTTCGAGACTTTGTAATCCTACTTCATATTGCACGTAAAGATCGTGCTCCTTCTTCTGGATCCAACGACGGTTGGTCTTCGGGCTCAAATCTGATGCCTAAGATCTGTTCTCATCTACTGTTAGCTCCTCCTATCTGAATTCAGATCTGACGGTCATTGGGAATTCTGAATGGGATCCAACGATCATTGTTTCTCTTCACTGTTGATCTTGCCATTTCCATGCCATTATCGCTATGCTATTGATCGTGTTGATCTGTGCCATCATTGACAAACACACAAACGTTGCCTTTTGTCTGTAAGTATGCCAAAAATCTCCCCCTTTGGCATTGATGGAAACCTTGAACCTGAAGAACTGCAATCTGCACTCTCTGCCTGGACTACTCATCTGCCTTCTGAACATGCAACCAAACATACCACTGTAGTATCCTTACCACACTGCTTACCACACTTGTTCTCCCCATTTGACATCAATGTCAAAGAAGAAACACGCTCCCCCTAAACTGTTGCAATACATATCGAAGGTATAATATATGTGACAATCACATACTCCCCCTGACAAGGTGAACAGATTAGACAAGTGAATATATAACCCCCAACTTCTAGCGAAGATATCCAAAAGGTGTTGCTACTAATGGTTTAGTAAAGATATCAACTATATATTCTGTAGAAGGAATATAATTCACCTGGACAATTCTGTTTGTAATATGTTCTCTGAGAAAATGATATTTTATTGGTATATGCTTTGACTTTGAATGAAGTACAGGATTCTTAGAGAGACTGATGGCACTGGTGTTATCACAATGAAGTGGAATGGGATCAGTATAAGTTACCTTCAAATGTGCAAGAGTTTGTATCATTCATAGAATTTGTGTGCAGCAAGTAGCAGCAGCAATGTATTATGCCTCTGTGGTTGATAAGGAGATGGATCCCTGCTTCTTACTAATACATGCTACTAACGAGTTACCTAGGAAGAATTCTCCTCCACTGGTGTTCTTTCTCTCATCCACATAGTTTTCCCAATCAGCATATGAATAAGTAGTTAAATGAAAGTTCTGATTTCTAGGATACCACATACCATAATTCATGGTGCCCTTCAAGTACTTGAATATCTTGGTTACATCTACTAAATGACTTTGTTTAGGAGCATATTGATAATGACCTACCATTCCAATATCTTGCATTATATCAGGATGAGATGTTGTGATGTACAGAAGATTACCTATCATTGATTGATATGTCCTTTGATCAACATTAGGTGAAATATCATCTTTACTGAGCTTGCAACCAACCACCATAGGTGTACTAATAAGGGAAGAATCTTCCATCTGAAATTTCTTCAACATCTCTTTCAAATATTTTTCTTGAGAGATAAATATTCCTACAGAACTCTGATTTACTTGTAAACCAAGAAAGTATGATAGTTATCCTATCATGGACATCTCAAAATCTGTTTGCGTAGAGTTAGAAAACCACTAGACAAAAGATTCATTAGTACAGCCAAAAATAATATAATCTACA
Organism: Picea engelmannii; assembly: GCA_009831015.1. Classification (NCBI taxonomy): domain Eukaryota; kingdom Viridiplantae; phylum Streptophyta; class Pinopsida; order Pinales; family Pinaceae; genus Picea; species Picea engelmannii. The sequence continues at coordinate 18,812 of ML860832.1, forward strand.
TAGACCAAAACAACTAGTAAATTATCACCTTCAGACTTAATGTAGATATTATTGTCAACAATACCTTTCTTGAACCCTTTATCTTGTAAAAATTTGTCCTGTCTATAGTACCAAGCTTGTGGTGCTTTTTCAGTCCATATAAATCCTTCTTCAGCTTGCAGACATAATCAGGATTATCTGGCAATGCTAATCCTTCAGGTTGCTCCATATATACTTCTTCCTCTAGTTCTCCATTAAGAAATGTCAACTTAACATCCATCTGATACACTTTAAAGTTCTTATGACATGAATATGCAAGAAACATTCTGATGGCTTCCAATCTTTCCACTGGTGCAAAGGTTTCATTAAAATCCCGACCTTAAACTTGTGCATACCCTTTATAGACCAATCTGGATTTATTTCTAACAACTTGTCCTTTTTCATTCATTTTATTCATGAACACCCATTTGGAACCTATTACATTATTATCTTCAGGTCTAGGAACAAGCTCCCAAGTATTGTTCTTTTCAATCTGATCAAGCTCTTCATTCATAGCTCTAATCCAATCATCATGGTTGTTGGCTTCATCAAATTTTTTAGGTTCAATCATAGATAGAAAATCAATCTGAGATTGTTTTGTGTCTTTAACTAATTTCCTTCTTGTCTGAACTCCTTTGTCTATATCTCCAATTATCTGATTTTCAGGATGATTCTTTCTAACAATTCTGAGAGGTGATTTTGTTTCTTTTTGTTGATTTGTGTTAGCCTAAGTATTCCTATCTTAATATGATTCAAATTCTTCCCTTTCTGATCCTTGGACCTATTCATCTTCATCTTCAACTATATCTCATGTGCTTGGTTCAACACTGCTTACATTTATGACCGAGATTTCTTCATCAACTTTTATGTCGATACAATCAACCAATTTATGCAGCCTCTTATTGTAACATTTGTACCCTTTACTATTTGTAGCATAACCTAATAAGATACCTTCATCAGCACTGTCATCATATTTTCCAATATTTTCATCATTATTCTTAATATAACATTTATTCCCAAAGACTTTAAAATGATTGATTGAAGCGGGTCTTCCAAACCATAGTTCATAAGGAGTCTTGTCATTGTGTGGCCTGAGATGAGATTTGTTCAAGATATGAACAGTTGTATGAATTTCTTCCACCCAATATGTCTGAGCAATATTATTTTCATTCATCATTGATCTTGCCATCTACTGAACTGATCTATTCTGCCTCTCAACTACTCCATTTTGTTGTGGAGTCCTTGGAATAGTGTATTTTCGTTTGATTCGATGTTTATCACAGAACTCTTTGAATTTCCATGAGCTAAACTCTTCTCCTCTATTAGACCTTACTGCCTTCAATCTTTTTCCTGTTTGATTCTCAGTCAGAGCCTTAAACACTTTGAATTTTTCAAATGCTTCACATTTTTCCTTAAAAAAGGCAACCCACGTTAGTCTAGAATAATCATCAATAATCAACATAAAATAGTTTTCTTTTCCTGTACCTTCTTTTCTTGATGGTCCATATAAATCCATATGTACTAACTGTAGATGTTTTTCTGTTGAAAGAAAGTTTTTAGATTTGAACTGTGTCCGAGTAAGCTTTCCTATATGGCAAGGTTTACAAATAGAGTCATATGGCTTTGATATCTTTGGAAGATGTTTTACTGCCCCATTGTTTATAATCTTGATTATATAATCAAAATTTAGGTGTCCAAGTCTCCTATGCCATAGCCAAATTTTATCATACTTTCTTAAGTGACATTCTTTTTTTTCTTCTTTTAACACATAAACATTGTTTTCTGTTCTTATCCCTTTTGCAACCAGTTGTCCTGAATTCACATACTTTATTTTACAATATTTATAAATAAAAACAACTTCACATCCTCTGTCACAAACTTGACTGACACTTAGTAGATTATGTTTCAGACCATCTACAAAAAACACATATTGAGCTTTTCTTTTGCCATTACTCGGGCTTACCATTCCTTTACCTTTTATTTTTCATGGCGCATTGTTTCCAAAAGTTACATTCCCTTATTTGTTTTCACTTAGACTTAGAAACTTACTTTTGTCTCTAGTCATATGTTTGGAATATCCACTGTCAATATACCAGGGATTATTTTGTCTTTGGGATGATAAAACTAATCCACACTGGTCATGTTCTTTCTTCTTCCAAACATTGAAATTTTCAGCAGCAGGATTCAGATCTGGCTTATAGCTCTTTAAGCGACAGTCAGCAGCTAACTATTCCTTAATTATGTCCATAATTATTCAATCGTTGTTGTGGCAGATAACTATTCCTTGAATAACTTGTTTGATCATATCTACATCTTAAAGAACAAGTTATAGCTTTGTGACCAAAGTTAGAACAAAAAAAAAATATCCATAGAAAAATCCTTTGTACCTGGAAAACGATTGTCTTCTTTGAGTGGGTCGATTTCTACCATGCTGATAATTTCTCTGATCTACAGATTTGGTTCTGGTACTTTTTCTTTCATTCCTTCTTGGTGGTTGATTTTCTTTCATTGTTTCTACAAAGTGGTTGTTGTCAATGATTGTATATTTGACAAACTTGATGGGTTCTGTATTACTTGGATGATCACTACTTGATCCTTCTTCATAGCCCAAGCCAGCTTTAAACTTTGGATTCCTTTGTTGATTTAGAATGGAGGTTAATCCTTTCGATGCTTTAATACTTGAGAGATTTTGGTGATACAATGCCTTAAACTTCTCCATCTCTTTTCTGGTTTTTACTATCTCTTATTCTAAGGATTCACATCTCACTTTCTTTTCTGATAGTTGTTGTTTCAGAATGTCTTCTATTTTATTTGCCTCTTCTAACTCAACTTTTAGTAGAGAAAAGTCTTCATCGGGTTTTTTACCATTCATTTTAAACTGCATCAACAATTGTTTTTGTTTTCTCTTCTTAAATCTAAGTATGTCAATTTCTTCCAAAGCAATGATTAATTCACCTTCCATATCCACCACAGCTTCTTCGTCATCCATTTCACCTCATGTGTGTTCATCATCAAGATCTCCCATAGCCATAAGCATAAAATCATTCACTTTGTCTTCACATGATGAATCGATATCTATGTCTTCTGAGGAATTGTCATTGTTTGCACACAAACTTTTCTTTTTATTATACTTCTTAAATTTGTATTTCTTTTCATCATCAAAGTTCTGGTCCTTTTTATGGTGAGGACACTTAGATGAAAAATGACCTATCTTACCATAGTTAAAAAATTTGAAGGGGAGCTTGCCTTGATATTTTCCTGATCCTTTCTTTAACCTTCTCACAATTTTTTCCTCAATATCATCTAATTATGAATCGGTATTCTTGTCTACTTTAAAAGATGCTTCTCTAGTAATGGATTTATCTTTGCTAATTCTAATTTCATATGCAGTTAGATTTCCTAGGAGTTGATCAATGGACAGAGTTTTAAGATCATTTAGTTCTTCTATTGCAGAGACTTTTGGATTAAATTTATCAAGCAGAGATCTTAAAATCTTCTGAACTAAAAATGATTCTTCAATTTTCTCACCAAGACCCTTCATGGCATTCACAAGCTCCTCAACTCTTAACAAATACTTGCTAATTGTTTGATCTTCATTCATCTTTAGTTGTTCAAATTTCAATCTACATGTTTGAAGTTTGGCATCTTTTACTTTCTCATTTCCTTCATAACTACTAATAAGTTTATCCCACATTGCTTTCGCAGTTTCAAGATGCATCATCTTTACAAACTCAGCTTCAAAAAATCCATTCAAGATAGCATCCATTCCCTTATCATTGAATATAAATTATAACTTATCATCCTTGGAATCTATCACAACAGGCTTTGTATATCCAATCTCTACTACATCCCAAACATCAACACCTAAGGCCATTAAGTATGTTCTCATTCTAACCTTCCAGAAGGAAAAATTGTTCCATCAAACAGAGGAGGCTTATTGGCTAAAGTCCCTTCATGACTTGTCATGTTTAAGCTTACATATCTACCTTTAAATAAAAGGAACTTACTCTGATACCAATTGTTGAAATTACTAAGACAACTAAGAGGGGGGGTGAATCAGTGGTTACTGATCTTAAACGATATATGACTTATTCAAATAATTTTTAATCTCTTCCAAGTGATCATCAATATTATACAAGATATGAACAACATAAATAAAGAAAATCAGTCACACATAAGATATACACAGAGACAGTTTTTCACAAGGAAAACCATAAAGGGAGAAAACCTCTTCTTCTTCGAATGAAAGGAAGTTATTTAAGTTTTGTACATCATCTATCTTTGAGAACTAACTCAAAGTGAGGCTACTACCTCTGTTTTGAAAGCTCCAACTTGCTGAGAGCGCCAACCCTCTTACTTATCTAGCATCAACTCCCTGATTGTTCCAGCGCTAACTGGACTTATACAAGCACCAACTTGCATACAAAAAAAAGTTGTATTTTCCCTAGCACCACCCTGCCACCCTGTTTTCTAACTACAACTAGATGGAATATACAACTTCCAATATTCAATCACCAACTTGAATATCAGAGGACCACAGTCCTCCCTAGCACCACCCTACCTCCCTGAGTGTACATAAATGATTGAATAACCAACAATACAGGTATATTGATTCTTACCACTTCTTCTATGTTCTGCAAATCTTCTTTGCTTCACTATTCTTCTGCTTTGTTCATACTTGGCTTGACTTGTTGTCTCTTTCTATCTATTCTTTCTCTATTCTTCTCATGCTCTTTGATATCTTCTCATTTTTTTCTCTTCACCTTTTTATGTTCTGTTCAGCTTCTGTTTATCATTTCTAAGTTTTATCTCACACTATGCATTATGCGATTATCCTTTCTCCCAGTTTACCTCATTTTTTCCATGAGCATAGACAACCCCACACAGTCACTACATATATCTTTTATTCGCTCCAACCCCTTCAGTTACACCTTGAATCTCCTAGGACAAAAATGCCTCAGCAACTGAATCGCCAACTTTCCAAGAGCCATGATTTAGTTCTACTAACTGAATCGTAACTAAACAATTAATCGTGAAGAGAAACAATAGCCCTTCGATCAGATTCCCAATTAACCAGCACCATTGGATGAAATTCACAGAATTTTGCATTTATCTCATATGCCTACTGGCTGTGACCGAGCACTAAACAGAATTTGAATTTCATGATTTCACATTTCAGCATTCATGTGATGAAGGGTCTTAACACTCCAAGTCGCGATTGTCGGAACTCCAAAATGGAGCTTAGCACCACTAGCTTCTTCCCCTCACGTGATCATCGGTGGTGACCACAAGCTGCACCAAAAAGGCACTTTGTGATTTTGTCGTGAGTCTCCTTGACTCCTCCAACACCCGGTATCCGAAACTCTGAAATGGAGCCAGATCAATGGTCCACGCTCTCCCTTGATCAACGACTCATATTGAATCATGGTTTTGCGATTTCAAAGGATAGAGCTCCTCCTTCCTTTGACTTTCCAGTCAGTGAAAAGTTGACCTATCACCACGTGTAGTCTTCATCCAACGGTCCATGACCCTCGATCCAAGGATTCAAATAAATCCTTGATTCGACGACCCAGATCATTTCGGGATATCGCATATTGTGAGTTCCCACACCATGCTCCGTTGACTCCTCCAATGTGTAAGTCATCGAAATTCTAGTCGCTCACCACGTGTCCTTATTGAATATGGATGGTCCTCCCTCTTTCGGGACTTTGTAAGCCCACTTGTTCTTGCACGTAAATATCGTTCTCCTTCTTCTGGATCCAACGACAGCCGGTCTTCAGGCTCAGATCTGATGCCTGAGATATGTTCCCTTCTACTACACACTCCTCCTATCTGAATTCAGATCTGATGGTCATCAAGAATTCTGAATGGGATCCAACGATCATTTTTGCTCTTCACTGTTGATCTTTCCATTTCCATGCCATTATCGCTACGCTTTTGATCATGCTAATTTGTGACATCAATGAAAAACACTCACACATTGCCTTATGTCTATAAGTATTCCAACATCCTTGATATTGTATGTGGAGGCATCCTAGGAGTTGGCGGGATGGCATCCTTCCCCATGCCAGAGTGTGCCTCCCATTTTTCATGCACTAGTTATGATGCAATGATCATTAATTATGTAATTATAGTGAGGGAGGATATCCCATTGACATGAAGAGTCCCTTTTTCCCACAAAGTATCTAGGTTTTATTAATCATCGACAGGGCTGTTATTTTCCCGCAGGATATGAAGAAATGAGACCTAGGGGATGACCATAATATTATGTCAAATTCTCCTGATTCTAGCTCCCAATTGAGAATCCTTCAGTGTAGATCCTTGAATGAAACATCTCATTGTATTCTTAGAGTCGCCCAGTATAATTAGCTTCTGAATTTTTTTTCCTTAGCTAATGGTACTCCTTAAAGTAAGGCATACTCCTTGGTTTAATTATCCATTGTTTGACCTAGACTCCAATCATAGCACAATTTGATATTGCTCCTGGGATAAAAAATGACCCCTCCCACTACTGCCACCCTGAGGTTTCCCTTAGATGCTCCATTAAAACAGAGGATATGTGAATTTTGGGTTGTAAGCCATTTCAGAAATGCAGATTTTGAGAAATGAAGTTGCCAATGCAATCTAGATCGAGAAGAGGACTGAACATTGATCTGGAGACCAAAATTTTCCATCCACTCTTTTTCTTTTGGATCCAACAATTTAGGGGAAGAAATATTAAGTCTTTTAGGATTAAAGAATTATGTGACTTGGACTCTGATTTTGTTTGCAACTCCACTTGTTCTCATTATTTCATCTTTGAAGACACTTCTGTTTCTTGCAAGCCATACTTACTAGCATATGAAATTTGGAAGGGCCATCCAAAGCTGCTTGAGAATAGGTTTACCCGGAAGGAAACCCAATAGTGAGCATGTCATTTTCCTAGAAGGGGTCTCACTATTTTTTTCCACTAAACCCTATGAATTAGCTCCTATAGAATTAGCTGCCAACATTATTTAACAAACTTGCATTCCAGGAATAGGTTTTGTATGGTTTCATTGTTTTCTTTGCATAGTGCACATCCGGAGGGCCCTGAAATACCCCACTTGCTAAGATTTTCACTGGTGAGAATTATTCCATGTGCAAAATTCCAACTAAAAAATATTTACTTTCAGGAGCCCATCCTTGTGCCATATATTAGTCTATGTTAAGAACCAAATATCAAGATAGCATAGAAAAACCTCAGAATACGTACTCAATGCCTTTAAAAAGAGAGAAATTCAGATAATAATCCTCTTCGAGGGGGAAACCTCCTTATGCCCACATAAATGTACAATTCCAAGATGATTCCAAATGAAAATGTCTCCTTGGTATATATAGGAGACTAGGAGGTATAATTACAACTATTGGAATAAAGTTGACATAAATAAAATAACATTA
>ML860833.1:23333-40428 GCA_009831015.1 Picea engelmannii
GTTGTATAGTTTTGGACCTTTTGGAAATGTTTTTTGGTAATTTTGGTCCATGGGTGAACTCATAACTGTTTGAAGATGCTAGATTCCTATAACCATTTACGAACGAAATTTCAGTGATAACAAGCATTCCCACCAATGCCTCAAAAATATTTCCACATCCTGTCACCCCTACCAACATTGAACCCCTTGTAATTGTTCAAGCTGATGTAAGAGAGATATCGAAATATTTGTAGCACTGATAGATAGCCACTACTCTCTATCCTTGATTAACAGTATAACCGATGAATGTATGCTGACAATTTTCAGAATCAATGCAACATGGGAAATGAATCTGAATTCAAATTGGCCCCTACCAATGTTTTCGTCTTGATGGACCTCCAACTCTAGACGAGATCCATGTTCAATTCATTGACCTTCAACTTCAACTCCTGAAGGTATTTGAAGGCATCTAAGATTATGCAATTATTCTAGATTTCCATGCTTGGCTCTCATGGCACTTGAAAATCACGTTCTTTAGACAATCGAAGGGGCTTCTAGCACAAGAAAACCAATTTTGAAGGTCTTCCATCCATAACTTAAAACAATGGGGAAGTTAGAGCTACATTTATACCATGATTCTTTGGCTTTAGGGATTTGTTAAGTTAATAAATGATAGGGAATCAAACGAGGAAGCCTAACACATAAACAATTATACAGTCATCAGAAAACGAGACCATGCACATGCCACAAGTATTTTTTTATTTGTTTTCTATTGTCAACTATTCCATATGGTAAGGGTAATGAAAGACCCATTTCTTTTATAGTGAAATATCTCTCTTCACATAGTAAATCCAATTACATACGTAAATATTGTTTGCTGAGTGGAATATTTCAATAAGGCATGTGTCGCTCTCAAGTAGAGTGGGTACACTTAAAAGAAAATTATGCTTGATATTTCGTTTAAAAAAAATCGTTTTTATAATTGAAAATGATATTTAACGACTTTTAGAAAAATATTATAAATTTGTAAAGAATGAGAAAAAGAATATAATGAAATTTGTAAAAGAGAAAAGAAGTATAGTGTTTTCATCTTCTTATTGAAAATGATAATGTTTCCTCATTGAAAAAGAGAAAAAGAACAAAACATTATTTGAAAGCTTCATCATGTACCAAATGTTTTTAATAAAAATGTTCATTTTGCAGTGGTGGATGTGTCCTGGCCCTATCTTGAAATCATAATAAGAGGCTCTAAAGAACACTTTGTGCTCATGTATGGTGGATGATTTCTATTATCACTCATATGCACATGAGTGGTCATTACATATTGTAGGGTTAACTTGCAAAGATGCTTGTGAACTATAGATACACACTCATTTTTGGTTGAGCATGATGGTATATATTTGTGTTTGATTGAGCATGATGGTAAGTTTGAGATACATGCCTTATATTTGTGTTTGATGATGGTGCATTTTGAGCATAATGGTACTCCTTGGTGTTGATGATGACATGTTCACTTGTTGCATTAGTTTTATTGGATGGTGATACATTCTTTGGTGTCGTGATACTTCATTGGTGGAGGGATCATGTGTATCTTACTTATGAAATTGAGAATTAGGAAGATGGTAAGATGCGATCTTAATACATAATGAAGAATTTATTTTATTGTGACTTTGATACAAAATCTTCCTCATCCACACATAAACAAGGGACCACATTTTAATAACTTATATTCTTAAAACGTTTAATAAAAAGGCCACCCCTTTATTATAATTCACTAGCCTAACCACAAATCATGCACTGATTTGTGGTGTTCCAAAGTGAAATGATTTCATAATACATGATCTGGTCTAAAGGGGCCCTTTCTATTTTATGTTATAACTTAAACATATGATGTAATATGGAGGGGGGTCGTATGACCATGACACATGAAGCATTTTCTTATCCTTAACCATGACACATGGCACATTATCATTAGTTGTCGAAAAAACATGGGACATTATCATTAGTTGACCATGGCACATGGCACATGGAGGGGGTCGTATGACCATGACACATGTAGGGGGTCATATGACCATGACACATGGCACATTATCATTAGTTTTCGAAAAAACATGAAAGGGGCCGTGACTCAACTAGATTTCTGCCATAAATAAATTACATCGAGGGATTGAGCCGATTTGGTTCACCTCAAGTTGTGCCATGAATCATGAGAGTTGAACGATCCATGTGTAATGGGGCTGTTGTCCACTTAGCTATATGAAGTCGTCACAATAAATGATTGTTCGCTATTCCAATGTTTTATTTTTCTCTTTTCCAAATGTTTTATCTTTGTCTTCCAATGTTTTATCTTTGCCTTCATATACATTTCTAATGTTTTATCTTTGCCTTCACATATAATGATATTTTTATCTTTTCCTATGTTTTATTTTTAATTTCTTGGATTAATCCTTGATAGATAATGAATACAATAATCATGACTCTAATAAATAGTAGTTAACTGGCATTAGGCACTGGACTGTCTGAACAACCTTTCCATCGCTATACCTGGACAACTTAAACAACTTTCTCATCGTCATCCCTAGACCACTTCACCGCCTTCTTGCTATCTGGACGACCTCACCACCCTCGCTGCCTATTCATCGCCCTAGCTATTCATAACCTTGCATATCTCTTCAGACCCTATCTACAATGTTGTAGTTTACTTAATACTAAAAGTTCAATGGATCGATGAATAATTAAAGATAGGTGACTGATGTTATGAAAGGAAGTGAAGAAGTAGGAAATGACCAGTGATACCTATGACTTTTCATGGAGGGAATAAGCTAACTAATCAACTCATAAATAATATACCTAGCCTAAGTGAGCAGGTAACCTCATGGTTCAAAAGGAAACCTCAGTGAGTAAACATTGCATGCTCACTTTGTTTACCCAAATCCATAGGCACCAGTACCAATACCAATAATTGCATTTGACCTCGTGAAATCACCCATTGGCAAAAGTTGCAATTCCCACATGTTGATGCTGCTATTTACTGGGCATCGAGACCACTACCTCACTCTCTATCTATTCACATGTTCATGCTACGATTTACTGTGGTTGACACCACTACCTCACTCTCTATCTATTCATCATCGATGCTTCATGAAGAGATAGATGTAGTCGAACCTACAACTCTTGCTTTCCCATTACTCCATTTCTGGGTTCGTAAGCGACCAACTATATCTAGAGGGAGGTAGGGTAGCATAAATGCAACCCATGAAATAATATATGGATCTAAACTGAGAAAGAACATAAACTTTGGGACGACACAAACATCCAACAAGATGCATCGATCAAGCGTCGACCAAGAAAGGTCCCAATCCAAGAACAATAAGCTAGACGGTATCACAATAGATGTATTACATTGTCTTATAACAACCTTGCATATACTTTCTTACTGAGATGAAAAATATATTATTTGCATGAGTTTGTCATCATGGCATCCAACCAAGGGCATCAAAGGAGGAGGTGTGAAAAATTTGGAGATCATTGCAATGGCTAAGACATCGTTTCATGAGAGGGGCCAACCTCGATGCTATCATCCTACATTCGATCTATTATAGGATTTCCTACAAGACGTTGCTCTTTCTCAACCTCTAATTGGCCTCCTACATGAGTGGGAAACCTCTCCTTAGCCTTGGACTCAATGGTGGGCTCCTCCCATGCGTTTTTTGAAAGATGGAAAATCAGGCTTTTAATCTAGATGGTGACCTTCTACTACAACTTCCAAATGGTAAAGAAAGTTCATGCAGTGGTGTATCTTTCGATGAGTTTTTTGCATCTTTCTTGTTGAGTGCATGAAATTTTCATTTTCATGTCCTAAATGTCAGGTGTTCACTTAAAAATTAGCATAAATGGTAAAACAATTTAATGCAATGGTGTAATTCTCAATGAGTTTTTTGCATTTGTCTCACTAAGTGCATGAATCCTCCCAAGACCACCACATGCTCCACCATTACAATCATTCAAAACTTTATCAACCTCTTCATGGGTTCATCAAATGGATTCTAGTTGTGGGTAAATAACTCGACAAAATAGGCCACTTTCTAGGCCCAATCGGGGGAACTCATTTCACACTGATAATTTTCCTACTACTGGGTGGGTATTGTAGTTTGGGACCTTGGGCCTAAAATTATTTATTAGAAATAATACACAGAGGCAGTGGTTGAACCCATTAGTGATTAGGATTTGAATCCTATAGTTTTCAAGCGGTGAGCTAATATATATGAAGGCCAAGGAAAGAAGAATGATATCCCTCGCGAGATTCTAAAATTATGAGGAGAATGGTGTGGTTCCCTTTAGAATGATTCCACTCCGATGATATATTTGTATCGGCTATGCCGGGGGGAACTATTATTTTCTCCCCTTCTGTGCTCTAGTTAATCTACCTAGAAGTGTCCAATCTAGCTTAGAAACCCACAAATCCAATTGCAAATAAATCCTTAGGTCATGGCTCAATGAGGTAAATGGGAAGGGGTCTAGAAATGGAAATAAATATGCTTCCAACCCTAGTATGAGAGGACTGAGTTGGGCCAACTTATGGTGTATCAGTTGTCACACTTAGTAACGCCAAGAAGGACTTCCTACAATCCTGGTAAGGTGAATACCTCAAGGTGAATGCCTCAGGGTGAATGTGGAAAAGTGTATATGGGGCTCTAAAAGATATGTCGGAACCCAGGGCAACACCCTTACCATGTAGAAAGATATGTCATCATACCAAAATGTGTGGTAATAAGAATGTAAATACTTGGTTTTGGCTATCACTCCAAAGATGAAATGCCCATTGAGAAATCTTGACCTGTTGTTGCCACCCATCAAAGGAAGTGGTTTACCTAAATATCCCTCATCCTGGTACAGTTGGCACAAATCTAGTATTCACAATTTTCCTTGATTTGGTACCGCTGTCGCAACCCGTACCTAAACAATGCTTTACCCCTAGATGGTCTAGTAAATTGTTGTGATGGCTTGGCATGTTTGATTGGTTGTTTAGATTGCTTGGGGGTAGGGTTAATTAGTCTAGGTGGGAAGTGAAATTGATTGCATGGTTGTGTAGGTAAGGATTCACTTGTTGAAGCACCACTATAAGAATAAACCAGATTTAAGGTAGTAGCTTTGAATTTGGGCATTGAAAGAGTTTTTTATCGATCAACTAAGATGGAATTCTAGTGTTGAGAGCCTCTCCAAGAGAGAGGAAATATGCGCAGCCAACTTATTTTGCATTTTTATTATATAAAAGAATAATTATGGTGCATTTCCTTTCGAGCCAAATTCAGGTGGGATGGGTTATCAGCTTGCTAGGAGACTCATAAATAGGGGCTCTACTCTCTCAATTAGGGAGCTCCATTATCTATTTTCCCCTCCATATGTTTGCATCATGGTCCATGTGTAATACTGCAGACATCAGAATTGGAGGCACTAGGGGAATGAATTGCTAAGAGGAACTTGCAAGGGTATCAAACCACAAATGGGTTTTCTGGCTGATGGGCAGTCTATCCATCCTGCAATATTTTTTCACTTAAATTCCTTTTGCAATGTGGTTCTATCCTTATATTGAAATAGGTGAGTCACAAAGGTGGTTTTGTCTTTATAATTGACAAGCCTGGTAAGCTCCAATGTTTTATATAGAATTTAAAATTTATCTTTATAATTGAAGATTTGGCATATGATACATTATTTTCAAATATCTATTCCAACCATTTGTTTTTGCAAAATTGTACTAGACGAAGGAATTTAAAATTATTATTTAAAAATCATTGAACAAGTTAGTACGAGAATGGTAGTTAGGCTTTAAATCAATTATTTTTAAGCAAATGAACTTTTAGAAAATATTTGAAACAAGCTCCATACTCATTAGATTTTAAATTAATGTGAAACAGTTGCACTAGCATTTTCGAGACTTCACATGGATAATGAGGTTTTATAATATATAAAAATAGAAAAAAAAGATTCTAAACTATTGATTTTTGTAGCTTTGGGAGGTATTCCCACTAGAGGCCAAGGTGTTGGGCATGTGGGAATTTTCGTTGGCACCAATTTTGACTTCTAATTCAGTGAAATCGGCCTAGAAATGGGACCAAGGCCTCATGGGAAAGTTGATAGGATTTGTGGGTTTGTGTGGGGGTTCCACACCCACAATAGGATTCAAATATTCTAATTGATTTTTGAGTTTAGAAAGGGTTCCTAAACTCACTAATTGGACTCCTATATAAAGGAGATATGTCATTGTGACATTAGATCATCATAGAGTGACATCATGGAGTTAGCATAAGTAAGTAAACACTTGTGCTAAGGGGAATGGAGATTGTGGAAAGGAGACTTCTACACCTCGGTGATCTTTCATAGGATTTTGGATCAGAATGCGAAGGTGAGGAAAGACACATGTGCAAAGAAAACTGACTTTTTGTATTTATACACTATTTGTAGGAGGACGAAGCGCATATATATGTGGGTTGTAGATGGACGAATCACATATAGGGTATACGCAGTTCGCAGTAAGGAAAACAACGTATGTACATGGTTTTATAGTAAGGTGAATCATGTATCTGATTTTATGGGCAGGCACAGGTCTATACAAACTGACATATGACGTCAGCAGGCAGTACATGTGGTCTACAACAAATTCACGAGCAAAAGAAATTTCCATAATATTGTTAAGGTTTGTTTTCTGATTTGTATGGTTATTAGGGAACAAGGTTATTCTCATATTTGATGAAATTGAAGGACAAGTTTGTCCTCAGATTTTGGTGATATTATATTGGCTGGGAGGGCTAGTTTTTCACTCAGGATTTTTGATGATAACAAGCTTATAGAACTGAAATTGTGTCGCATGTGTATTAATGATTCATCTCTGATCTTTGTGTTTACGATGCATATATTTCCAGTCAATAATTTTAGTGTATGTTGTTTAGTGATAACAACTAGGGTTTTACTATTAGATTACTAGGAAGCAATTTTCAGATATGAAATTAGTCACATAGAGTTTCATGTGAAAATTGACACAAACAAGCTCCATATTCATTGTATTTTAAATTAATGTGGAATAATTACACTATGATTTTGGGACTTCACATGCATAATGAGGTTTTATAATATATAAAAATAGTAGGAGAATAGTTATCCCAACAAAACTCCTTGAAAATGGCATTATATTGTCTATCTCTATTTTATAAGCATTTAGAATTATATTTGTAATAAAAAACAAGCCAAATGCAAGGACATGGAATGGTCGCTTCATAGGTAGAATTTATTATATATATATATAACAATTGTTGAAAAAAATAAATTAAATAACCAGTAAATTAGATCTATACGTTTATATTCACAAATAAGAATTTTATTTTGTCTTAAACTTCCACTTCATTTTTAATTTATTTGATTACATGGCTATCAATATGTAGATCTGCATATGTCTTAAACTTCCACTTCAATTTAATTTATTTGATTGCATGGCTATCAATATGTAGATCTGCACATGTCTTAAACTTCCACTTCAATTTTGATTTATTTAATTGCATGGCTATCAATATATAGATTCCCACATGCATGCTTTGCTTTGAATGTCTCTGTAGCACTGAGAGTCAAACTTAGACTATTGTAAGTGCAAGCCCAATAACCATCAGAATATAAAGGTAAGTGTTTATGATAAGGTGGAAAATGGATGAAAAACTCAAAAATTAATATTCTCAAGAAGTTTATCTTACCTAGGAAGGATTGGATCTCTTTCTTGGACCTAGGGAGAGACAGAGTCTTGATGTCCTCTACTCTACTTGGGTCAATTTTTACCCCTTCAGCGGAGACAATATATCCCAACAACTTACCTTCCTTCATAGTAAAACGAGACTTATTGGGATTAAGTGACAATCCAAATTTCCTGCATTTCAAGAACACCTTCCCCAAATGTTGATAATGCTATTGATCATATTTTGAAAACCTTGTGATGTCATCCAAGTAGATCACCACAAACTTATCCCTTTCTCCAATAAAATAAATATACATTGCACGTTGGAAGGTTTCCCCTGCATTCATGAAACCAAAGGGCATCTTAGCATACATAAATGTACCCCAAGGAGTGGTGAATTTTGTCTTCTCCCTGTCTTCAGGAAAAACATAAATCTAATTGTAGCTTGAAAATCCATCAATCATGGGCATCCTAGCTGAGCCTGCCACCCTTTGCAAAATATTCTCCATCTTAGGCAAGTGGTAATTATCTTTCCTAGAACACCTATTTAAATTTATGAAATCAACACAAAGTCTGATTTCTCCATTCTTCTTTCTAACAGGGACAAGATTAGCAATCCACTCAGAATAACTCAAAGGTATGATGATATGAGCATCAAGCAATTTTTTGACCTTCTTCTCCATGATGGGTAGAAACATAGGATTGATCTGCCTTAGTTTCTGTCTAAATGGATTGGTATCACCCTTCAAAGGTATTTTATGCTCAATAATGCTTATATCATAACTTTGCAAATAATCATACTTCCAAGCAAAGACACCAACAAATTCCTTTAACAGTTTGATATACTCAACTCTTTGTTTTTATGACAGACTACTAGACAATTTGACATACTTGGGATTTTCATTATTACCTAGATTACACTCTGTCAAATCAACAACTTCATTTGAACCTCTCACTTTCACAACCACATCATTACTATAAAATAATATCTCCAAAGGAACCAATCCCTTGGGAATATTATTGATAGGCAACTGGACAATCTTGTGGTTTGCAATCTTGTTCAAGAATTTATCAGCACGAGGACTGTTTTCATCATCTGGATCTTGATCAATGTGAAGAACAAAAAATTCCTCCACTATTTCCAGAAATATTTTTATTTCAAGATCATCTTCAAAAACCTTCCAATGTTTAAAATTATCACGTATAGAATGCCTATACTTTACCTCAACATCATACTTGAGCTTAGGAGGTAGTGGGACTTTAAAGTTACTATAAGAAATAGCTAGGGAATCAACCAATGCATTTTCTTCCCTAGGAACAAATGATATGTTGAAAGCTAGGAAGAAATTGTCAATTATATCCCATACCTCATTTTTGTAAGTCCTCATCCTGGGATGCTTTGCTTGATATATATTTCTGATCTGATGTACAATCATCTCTACATCTCCAAAATTTGATAATTCTTCAATTTTCATATCTTTAGTAGCCCTCAGCCCCAAAACTAGGGCCTCATATTCTGCAATGTTGTTTGTGGTTTCAAATTCCAACTTGAAAGACAAATTTATGACTTCTTGAGAGGGGGAAATGAAAACAACTCCAACACCAACACTATCTTTATAATATTCCCCATCAAAAAATATTTTTCAAGTTTGAGCACCTTGTTTGACTAGTTCACATGTTGTTGGTGATGGATTTCTTATTTCCATAGGTGACTAAGGAAGATTAGTGAGCTGCAGAATGCTAGATCCCAAATAAGTGTCAACAACATAAATAGGATGGTTTGTGGGATTACCTTCATCACTAATAATATAATCCAGTTGTGCTTCTTTATACAACCTTCTATGTTCAGCCCTAAAAATAGGTATTGTGGCATAAGAGAAATCCATTTGCAATGTCCATCCCAACCTTTTAATCCATGATCTAGACATTAACATCCCAAAATTTTGGGGGACATATACAATTGCTATATCCATGACTATACTCTTCATGGGAAATTGAAAGAGAGTAAAAACCAAATATTTAATCACCCCTAGGAATTTCACTTTTCTTGAATCAAAAGAATATAGATCATGATATGCTTTGGTGATCTCTAAACCCAGTTCATCCATGATAGATTTAGGCATTAAGTTATGGGATGCACCTAAGCCCATCAAGAAATTGTGTAAGATCTTATCATGCACATTCAATGAGGTATAAAAATGAGAATAGGAGTCATACCTATCTTCTACTAAGGGCCCCAATATAACTGTAGGCTTTTCATCTTGCAAATTCACTTAATTTGTTGAATGGAAAGAAAAATCAGGCTACAACATTTTAGAAATGGAGATCTTAAAATATTCATTCTTTATCAACTCTAGGAATGGGACTGGAACTTTTATCTTCTGAATTTCACTCTCAAAGTTAAAAGAAGATGTGGATTTCATAATTTATTTTACTTCTTGGACGGGGGCTTTAACCACAGGATGATTATTTTATTCTTCATTTCCTTTCTTTGGTGCAACCATTGTTTTCGTAGAGGGTTCTGATTTTTTAGGTTGATTGGATGTACTAGGATTTCCCTCTTTCTGTTTTGACCTCAAGTTGTACTTATTCTGATTTTCATTTGTTTTCTCTCCCTTACTTAACTCATTTAGTTGGTTTGTCATCAAAGACTCTTCGTAAGAAGATTGAGTTAGGTTAGGGGAAGTAGATGTGTCTCCCAGACAGTGAATTTCTTGATCAACTTCCTCATTTTATCCTTCTTCACCATCAACCAGATTTTTTTGAAGGGGGGTATTAACCTTTTGATATTATTTATTCCTCTGATCTCTTTGAAGAATTTGAGGTGCATTATTTTTTCCTCTGAAATTGTTTCTATTTCCAAAATATTGTGTATTTCTATTGGCTTGTCTTCCCTCAAGTTTCAAATTTTCCATTTCTGTAGAAAGTGGCTTGACTAACTTAGTCAATTCATCCACCTAAGGGTTAGTTGTTGAAGCATCAGAAGTATAATCTTATGATTTTTGTTTCCTCCTATCCCTATCAAATTTTCCTCTTAATCTATCTGCAACCAGTATGTTTGATTCGACTTCTAGGGAAGCATCTTCCATATGGGCTAGTGAAGTAGATCTTCTCTCTCTTAACAGAAGGAAAAAATCAGGGTCAAAGGCACTAGCATAGGTTATTTTGGAAGAAGTTTCAGTAGGATTGATCTCAATAGGGATTTTATTATACATTTTTTTTAAACCTTTTTGAAAAGTTTGATATTGATTCACCTTCTTTTCTTTTGAGAGCCCCAAATTCAGTGATATAATACAAAAAATCCTTCTTGTCTCCCCAATAACTTAAAAAGGAATCATCAAGGGATTCAATCCCAACAATTAATTTAGGAGATAAAGTCCTAAACCATTTTCTGGCTTCACCATCAAGACTTTGTACACAAAATCTCATCCAAACATCCCCATTGTCAATATTCAGACTATCAACATAGCTATAAAATGATGGATGTTGTTCTTCTGCAGTGATATCCCCCTCTCCTATGAACTTAGAAATATAATTTAGAGGGTCATACCTAGGCACCACAATGGCATCGATTCTATTATGAGGAGGATTAGCCCCTGCCATTTGATTAGGGAAAGGTGGATTCTGAATTCTAGGAGATGTAGGAGGTGATTTGACAAGCAAAGATGCAATCTGTATATCATGTATCTTGGGAAAAATAAGAGTATAATATGGAGGAGTTTCATACTTAACAAAAATTGGTTGGGTATTGGAGGTGGATGGGAAAAAATCAAGAGGAACTGAGGTTCCTTCTTCTTTGGTCACAACAAATTTGAAATAATGGGGAGAAGGATAACCTAAGAGAGGAAAATCTTCCAGACTCTCAAGACTGAACCAAATTAAAACTTAAGGGGATGCAAGAACATCAAAGTTTTCAATACTTTCTTCTTTCATCTTAGGAGAAAAAGATGAATACTCTACAGGGAAATCTCCTAGTTTAGAATTTACAGGAGTTTCAACAATAGGAAAATGAGAAAAATGAGAAAAATGAGAAACAACAACTAGAGTATGGAAAGAAGAGTCAAGTAAATTTCCAGAAGTACCTGAGGATGTGGAAGAGGAAGCTCCTTGAATTTTTTTCCCCTTATTTAAGATATTTTCTAGATCAGGTTCATGTGCAATGAGAGGTGACTGTGGATTCAACCTCGTGTGTCTACCTTTGGGAGACACTGCTGAACATTGGAGTCGCTAGGTGCAATATGCAGTCTTCTATTTACTGATTACTATGCACCATCAAAATTAATAATTTGTCATGTCGTACAATCTAGGGAAATGTTTTCAATTTGATCCCCAGTAGCGACGCAAAAATTGTTAGCACTGAGAGTCACACTTAGACTGTTGTAAGTGTAAGCCTAGTACCCATAAAAATATAAAGGTAAGTGTTTATGATAAGGTGGAAAATGTATGAAAAACTAAGAAAAAGAATGTCAATCACAACTTACTCCATACAATATGCACCAACAAATAAGGCTTTGAGTAACTTGGATCAAGATTTAAGAAATAAAGTGGGAAGGTGGAAGACTTAATAAGAAAAATGTAATATTCCTACCATATACATCAAGTATTATTGAAATACATATGAAGAAAACCCTCTGAAACAAAAACTTCTCATAATCAAAGAGAAAACTATGATATAACTATAAACAATATCACATTAGATACTCCATTACAACAAAGATACAATTCATACAAGTGAATCATTCAATGGACTATAATCAGAATTAGGTAGAAACAACATGATAAGGAACAAAACTGATTTCTATTATCCAAAGTGTCTTAGGTTTGGTACATACAAAAGGAGGTACCTTCTGCTTCATAGACAATATAAAAAAATATGAGTCTCTCTTACACCATTTGAAACCTCCTTTAGTCTTACAATGCTTATCTTATAGCTTAGACTGTCATTGACAACTTTACAATTTGAATAACAAATCCTACATAGGATTCCTATGCCTAAAGGTGGCATAGCTACAACTGTACAATAGAAAGAAAATAGAATCTTATATTTCAGGATGATGTTGGCAACATTTGCAACAACTTCTTTATGGTTGATGAGGTGTCCCTTTGAGTGCATTTTCCTTTGGCAGGTGGTCTCCCAGCTCGCAATTGATCCTTAGAAAACTGGCATGCATCTATATTGACACTTGTTGGTTGTTCCTCCCTCCAAAAAATCTAAAAAATGAGTTTGCAATGCCAGTTCATAGTGCCTATCTGTATCAGCCAGTTCGCAGCGTCAGGTGCTGCAAACTTTTTTGTAGTGGCTCGTTTGATTTGATAAAGTCTTAAAACATCTCAAAACTGTCTCAAGTGACCCAAAATGTTGTAACAACTTATAATCTTCGTACATGACTAGAATAAAACATCTCAGTAGATAATCATAGTTTAAAAGCATAGCCATCCTCAAAACATTGTGAAAATGCATACACAAGAAAATTGACCAAAACTGATACTGATTAAGGAGGTTCACCATCTTCATTTTTTGAATCTAGAGATTTTCCTGGTAGAAACCTTAGCCAACATGTCTAGATTTCTCTTGGTCAACTCTTCTTTAAAAGGTTGTAGTTATTCCTTTAACTTTCTGATCCGAGCTTGATGAGATCTATTTTGTCTGTAGAGATTTTTGAGCTACATGTGGAGGGGAAGAAATATTTTGGCTATAAATATAGCCTTATCAATGGTCTCATGATACATGCCCATCCCTCCCTTGATCTTCCTCCTATAGCTAGAGTCTTCACTCTTTAGTTTATCAACCTCAGCCCTTGCTTCTTTAAGTTGTCTTTTGAGCCTCTTGAAAGTGGGATTACTATCATGCTGAGGAGTAGTGACATCAATAATTTAAATGGGCTGCTCAAAATATTTGTATTTACCTTTCCTCTTGGCTGAAATCCATGCTGCATCATTCTTCACATGAACATTTTTCTTGGTTGTTGCTCTAGTAAAAGGCCTCCTAGGCTTAACCCTGTCTGCAGCAATAGGTGAAGGAAACATAAGCTTTCTTCCTCTCAGGCCTGTGGATTTTCTTGAAGGAGCCTCCATAGGAGTGGGCTCTGCCATGGGTAAAGATTCCCTGTGTGAAGGTTGTGAAGGTCCTCCTGCTTTTGTTTCATTTGTGGCTTTGTCATTTGTATCAATCACAACAACTCTTTTATTTTTTCTAACCTATGAACACACGGTCCTTTCAATAGGAGTATGACTTTGTAGCTTGGACTGTGGAGAGAGGGAAACATTTAGCTAAAAGTGTGATGAAGTGAGGAATGTTTCCTAATCAATGTTTTTTTTTCTCAACTCTTCCATCACCAACATTTTAATAAGGCAAGAGTGAAAGACACTCATGTCTACTTGCTTAGATTTGTCTTGAAATCTGTCATCCATATTACCAATGCTTCTAAAGAGATAAAAAGGGAGGTTCATAGCTTCTTTCCCTGTGAAGTGTAGCAACATCCTTATGTGGTATTGGTATGCCATGTTAAATATCCCCTCACAGGTGAAATACCTTTGGATAACCTTCAACATTTTATCAAAACCTTCAATCATATGGTTTCTAGGGACCCTTTGGATAAGTTGTCATCTTGATACTCTAGTTTAAGAAATTCCTTGGAGAAAGAAGCATTTAATGTCATAGACTTGAACCATTTTTCTCCATTATTGGGTATCTCTTTGCAACATAGATGGAATTTTCTGAAACTTCAAATTCTAGTCCCCCCACCTTGGTTTTAGTGCCATCAAAATTTAGTGCAAACTCTCTGGCCACCTTTGGATGCCCCCTCTGTATATTTTGACATAAATTAATGCAACATACTCTCTAAAAGGATTCTCTAATCAAAGGTTCAGAATCAAGAAGTTGCATGTCATAGGGATCCATCCTTACAATTTAACCTCCCTTATGAGTCTTCCTATGTTGTTGATTGTCAATAACTGCAGCTGAATAATGTATTTTTGTGAGTTTTAATGGCAGCTATATGTGTGAAAAGAAGGAAAACAGGGGATTAGGGTATTTGATGGAAAAATTGTTTTCAATAGTCTCGCATTAAACAATGTTTCATGGATTTTATTCCATACATAGGAGGTAAAGAGAAGATACTCCTTCAATCAAAAATACTGATGAATGGCATCTGGGATTTGAAATAAAGGAAGTGCAATAAAATTCCCAACTTAAATAGGGTGTTCTAATTAATTAAAATATCATTTGATTAGAATGATAATGCATGAAATATTTTAAAACTAGCTCAACAACTGATCGAACACATACTTCAATCTTAGCAGGGGTGCAGACTTATCCTTCAAAATTTGATCTTGTAAAGATGCAAAAAATGGGGTTTTAATAACGTTGGAATAGAGGGTTCGTAGTGCCTTGTTCACAATGCCTGGAACAGAGGGTTCACAACAATGGGGAAAATGAGTGAAGCAGGTGAAATCTAGACTGTGGGAAAAATGGATGAAGTCTAGAGGTGATATGGTTTAATGAGAAAGGTTCATAACATAATGGAAACAATTTTGAAATCTGTCAGCAAAATGAATGGGTCAGTTCATAGCACCAATAGGAAAGCTAGCCAAAACCCCTTTCTCGACCCTCAAATAGGATGAAAACTCTCATGGAGTACCTGGTGGTCCCGGGTTTGATGCTGGTATCTTTGAATTTGCATAGGGGTGTCTGCAAGTTGTCCAACCTCCAATGCTCCTCTTCAACTAGTTTGCAACACATGTTTACCAGTTCGAAACACCTATTTCAAACATGAATTTCATACTTCGAGGAGACTGTGAGGGAATGTGATGACATGATCCCTGAAAATTGGTTAAAAATAGGCTATGAAAACTAAAAAATCCTTTTGACATGATCCACAAATTTAATAATGGTAAATGGATGCATTGGAGTACTTTGTGTATGCTGTGAACTCTCCTAGTGAGTTGGCGATGCATAGATCAAATTTGATTTGAAAACTAAATGGATAGAAGGTGACAAAGGATACTTTTTGTACAATATTAGAGCTATGACATGGCAAGTTAATGATGTAAAAACCAATGGTGTGACTCATGCAATTTTTTATTTCCTTTGTCATGATGTCTAATGAAATTACCTTAAGACTTCTACCAAGGTTGAACAAACTTCATTTATTTTAAAACTAAAGCTAAGTTAATGACCACCATCCTAACACTCAAAAGTTATTACCTATAAACCTTGTGACTCAAAAACAAACCAAAGTAAAAATTTTGACCCCTACAACTCTTTGAGATAACAGTCTCCAAATCCATCAACCACCTTGTGGGTACTGTACTAAATTAAGGATAATAGAATAAAAACAAAAATCATTCTCCTTTCCTTTAATAGTTCTTATATTTTATAATTAAAAATAATGATAATAGAATAAAGACAAAAACCATCCTCATTTTAACAGTTTTGATTTTTAATAACTAAAATTTTATTGCTAGCATTAAATTAAGCAATTGAACTTTGGTTTTTTGCTTATTACATATGTGAGTGCTAGATAATTCATGTAGGGAGAGACTCAACTGAGTTGGACTATGGAAATGAGAATAGATTCATATAGATTCATTGGACTATGGAAATGAGAATAGATTCATGCATATTCATATGTAGGTTCATTGATTGAATATCCATAGATCCATTAGATCTTATGATAAATAGATCCAAAAAGATAATGACTCAAGGAATATTATTTCATAAGTACACTTCTTACAAGTATTGATTTCCATCACAATTTCAAATTCATCAAATGGCAGGGATATCGCCATCGCAACATCACTTGTTTTGTGGAGCAGTTTGAAGAATCCAAGGTTGTGGTACATCATGTGGTTGTTTTTTCTCATGTACATGGGTCAATCTTCCTAGATTTTGGTGTGTTGAAATTTCAAAATAACCACATAAAAGAGGTTGTTGGAATCATGGTTATTTTTATTTATTTTTAATAACTAATGCCTTATTTTATCATTGTTGACTTAGATCTTGGAGTTAGATAAGAGTTTCATTGAGAATTGTTTTCTATATTATTTTATTGTTGGAAAAATAGGATCGTGGAGAAATAAAATAAAACAAATGTGGAAATAAAAAAAATGTAGAAATAAAACAAATGCGAAAATAAAACACAAAATATACACAATACAATAGAGACAAAGATATACGTGGTTCACCCAATGTGGGCTACGTCCACCAGAGAAATTGCTAGGTCCTTCATTTTTATTATCTAGCAAAATGAAGGGATACAATCTACAACATGCCCATTGTAACTTCCTCTTCTTTCTCTCACAATATCCTCTCTCAGAATACAATATTTGCAATAATACACAACCGCAATAAAATTCCCTCATAAAAGAGGGTTAAATTCTAGGGAAAAAAACCCTAAA
>ML860835.1:8720-19715 GCA_009831015.1 Picea engelmannii
ATATATATATATATATATATATATATATATATATATATATATATATATATATATATATATATATATATATATATATATATATATATATATATATTCAAAAATATATATATTTTTAGGAACATTATTTTTTTAATGATTATTTTTTGTTGTTGTATGTTTTTGCTATTGCAAGTCTGACAGGTCTCATTGACCATTGCTCTCAAAATGCTTCCTATAGTTTAGATATAACCTGGTTCTTGGAATCATTTGATTGATTTCTATATTGTAAGTGGAAAGTACGTCTATACATTTGTTCCATTATATCCCTCATAGTTCTGTAAAAGTTTTTTCCCCCCTTTGATTAATCTCCAACACCACTCCAAATGAGCTAAGGACCAATTCATCATCATTTACATCTTCTATATTAATTAATTTTGTTTTGTTACGATGACATTATGTTCCCTCGTTGTTGGTGCAGAACATTAAACATATGTGAATTAATAGATTGTTTGAAACGTGTCATCTAATATTCATAAGTATATTATTAATGAAAATTCAAAAAAAAATCATATTGAATAATATTTTTTCATTCGCCTGATTCATCCCTCTGCAATTTTTCCATCAAAATTTTACGCTCTTTTGTACTTAGATCAGAAATAATCTTATCGATCTTCCTCTTTTTGTAGCCCTGCATGACACACACTAACCAATACATATTAGTTAAACTTACATATAGTTCAACCATCTTTATTTTGTATAGAATTTACAGAGAACTTGTCTTTTTTTCTTTTTCGGATGTGTCATCATTGTGTCGACCAGAACTTTTCTTATTTGAAATCTTCTCACTCGCATTTTTATCAATATACAACTTGTACCATTCAATACAGAAATTATTAAATATATTTTATAAATAAATCACATAATTTTCAGTGAAAAAAAAAATTGTTGTAATCAGTGTGCTTTTTAAATACAAAGCATCGGTGTGTTTATTACATGAAATGCACCGGTGCATTCAATACAAAAAATGCATCGGAGAGATTAATTTTATTTTTTTTTAATTGTGAATTACAACAGTGCGATATATATAGAAGACATCACAGTGACTACAGCAGAAAACAAAAACATAGCAAAAAAATTAAACATTCATAAGGAAAACAATAGAAAAATTACACACCGATGAAAAGAAAAATTTTAAAAAATTATGTGACAACATTTTATGTGTTATTTAGATGAGAAACATCAGTGATATTTTTTTATGCACCATATTTTATTTTATTTTTTTTATTTCCTGGCTTTATCGGTTCTCCTTAGACATAAACGCACCAGTGTGTTTCTGTCAAAATGGCGCACCGGAAAATCGGAATACGTTTTAAAAAAAACGTCAAATCGAAAACCGTTTAAAAGTAAATAAAAGTCAGAGGGCCAACTGCCTTTGGGATCTGATGCAATAAGGGGTCCCTTTGCATCACGTGCCAAACACTTATATATAGAAAAACAAACCCATTAGATCTAAAATGCCTAAAACGAAAAGCCTTAATTTTGAAGTGATAGAGGGAGTTAAACCGTAGGGAGAAATTTTGCATTCACATTAGCAAAAAAAACAAGGGTTTAAGGTAAGTATGATTTTTTCTTCTTTTTTTCTGAATTTTAATTAAAATCCAAATAGGAATACAATTTGTAAAAAAAATTGTTATCAAAATCAATAGTAAAATTTAAAAATTTTACTATGTAGGGTTTTGAGTGAATCACCATACCCTTAAAATCCTAATTTTCTAAATATTTCTATTGTTTCAAAGTATTCTTCTGCTCCATAGTGCTCCCCGGTATGTCTCTCTTCCAAGTCTATCTCCTGTAAATTTTGGCAAAATAATGAAAATATTGAATACCTTCTTAATATTTAAAAAACTTTATGAAAAGGGTTTAGAGTGAATCACCATACCCTTCAAATTCTCATATTCTAAATAATATTGTGGTTCCAAAGTATTATGCTCCTCTACAGTGATCCTCCGTATGTCTCTCTTGCAAGTCTCTCCCCTGCAATTTTTTGCAAAATAATGAAATAGTGAATAGCTTTTTAGTATTTAAAGGACTTTATGAAATTCGATTCCCGCTCTTTTTTTAATTGTTTAAAAAAATCGTGTTTTTTTTCAACTTTTTCGGCACAGCGGTGCATTTATGTCAGATTCATTGTTGCATCCATATTTTGTCTGACGCACTGGAGCATCCATATTACATTATGCACTGGTGCATCCATATTATGTCCGACGCACCGAAGCATCCATATTACATTACACACTGGTGCCTCCATATTATATTACGCACCGATAACATATAATTGTTTTTTATTAACAAAATCTCGAAACACGATGTGGTTAATTTTTCAATGCACCGATGCTTATTATTAATATGTGCATCGGTACGTTTGTGGTTTATAAGCACACCGGAATGATTTTAAAGTTATTTGAACTTTTATTTGCACATAAAATAGTATATTCATCTCAAATTATCTTTTAGGATGAATTCACAAGACTTACAATACTTCAGTATACATTTTACATCTTATGCCGACTTATTCTTAAAAAATGGTTTCAAAACTATATTCAAACTCAGATTGTGGTATGGTCCTCGAAATTTATTTTAGATGTGTCCATAAAAACTTATTGCAAATTTTCATGAAATGCAAGGATCAAATGGTTAACTCTTCAAATTCCAGCCCGTTCCATATTGCTCAAAGTCCATCGTGGAGTTCTCCCTTTCCATCTCGAGTAAGTTTAACTTATTTTATTTATGTTTCAATTATCTAATTGAATTTTTTTTATCCATGTCAATCTGAATAAAAATGTATCCAAATTTGAAGGATTTTGATTCAGAATCGAGTTCAGATATAGAAAATATTCCAGTATTGGCTCAAAAATGTCGGAAGGTCTTATCAGTAGCAACATACCACAAGAAGTTGGTAGATGAAAATGGACAGCCGCTTTACCCTGCCAATTGTGACATTCCATCTTCCAGCCGCAATACTGGGTCGGCGATGGTAATAATTGTTTGGTATAATCTAATTTGAACAAACAAATTATGGCATTGTGATTACTAATATCATCGATGTACTAATTTTCAATAGGATTATGATGATGAGATACCTACCTACCATATTTCGTTGCACCCCACAACAATGTCAACCCAAGAGAAGGCTGCAATGAGAGCACAACTAGGAGAGGAAGCGTACCAAGAATGGTTGAATCAACCACCTATTCAATTCCCACTACGTCCAGATTCACCAATTAGGAATGACTACAATAGTAGTAGTTCTTTAGAAGTTGGCAATGGAGACAATCAAAAAGAGGTTGGTATGGATGATTACATACAGGATATGACTGCCATGGAGACAATGTTGTTAGATGCATTCTATAATGATGAGCTAGGGGGTGATGCTCATATCAGTGATACCATTTTCGAAATCCTGAAATCGTCTTCCACCACCCCTCTCTTTGGACCTAGTTCCTGGTCAAAGTCTACCCAGCTTGGGACAACAATGTTACTGTACAAGTTGAAAGCAAAGTTTGGCATGTAAAACGCATTACAGGAGAATCAACAATCTTATATTTTGAGTGTAAATGTGTTGAACCTGCACAGAATATATCTAGCTGGGAATTGACATACATAGTTGCGGAGAAAATAGAAGAAAAGAGAAGCAGGAGAGAATGAATGGAAGAATTCTCACTCACCAATTGAATGAATGAATGATATTTTACACGTGATATACTTTGTATAAATCAACCAACGTGCACTGGAGGAGAATCCAATGCACCATAGTGGTGGTATAGAGTGATATGGACACACACCAGCAGTTACGGGAGTAAACTACCACCTAATCTAGTCTCTCAGGAAGTTACGGGAGTGAACTACCACCTAGCTAAGTTAACTAGTCTATCAGTCTTTAGTTAACTGACTGAAACAGAGTGAAGTGAGGAGGAGATCAAGGAATCATGGGTAATGTGCTAGTCTGGTGATGATCCCAAGGACAATGCACATTAGTTGGTGATGATCCCAATGATGCATGGTGATAATCTCAATGTAGCATCTAGAATCCACTCAATTGATCAAACTGAAGTGAAAATTGAAGAGAATATTCTCCCTAGAGGAATATTCTTCCTAAAATATAGGAGACTGAATAATGACTAATAAACATGGGAAAAACCTTACAAAAAAGAAATCATAGGTGTGTGTGAACTCCAACACCCCCTCTAAACATCACTATGGTGAAAATAAAGAATGGGTCCCGGCAACGAGGCCATGTTAGGTACCCAAATACAAAATATGCACTGAAATAAAACGAGGAAAGAGGGAAAAACTCATGGGAAAAAACCCCCCTCAAAGTAAAATGTATGTAAAAAGAAGAACTAGCAATTGCTAGGAAACTTTACTCTTCACTCCAAGACGACTGCGCAGAGAATGGAACTTTTGCTCAGTGAAGGTCTTGAAGAATATGTCTACAGTTTGTTCTACTAAAGGATAGAACTGCAGGTCGATGATCCCCTCATTCATTGCCTCTGAATTGGATCTCTACAGAACTTTAGAGTGCTCTGGTTGTCACACCAGATGACGATTGGCCAATGAAACTGAATTCCTAACTTCGTGAGAAAATGTTGTAGCCACATAGCCTGAATGGTTATGTTAACTACCCCTCTATACTATGCCCTAGATGATGATAGAGAAATAGCATCCTGCTTCTTTCTAGACCAACAGATAGGCCCGGAACCAAGACTGAGTGAGTAACCATATGTGGACTTGCGATCAATGTTATCACCATCCCAATTAGAATCAATGAACTCGATGAGATCCAATGTAGAGTCTACTGCATAATGAATCCCAAAGGTGATGGTTCCATGTACGTATCAAAGGATACGGTATGCAGCCTTCCAATGTAGCTCATGCAGCTCCTGCATGAACCTGGACACTACACCAACTGCATAGGAGAGGTCTAGCATGGAGTGTGTGAGATACAACAAGCTCCCCACTAGTTGTTTGTAGAGTGTGTTGTCAACCAATGGAGTGTCCCCGCCATCCTCAAGTTTGAATCCTGGTAGAAAAGGAGTCAAAGAAAACTTGTAGTCTATCATGTGAAATCTCTCAAGGAGATCTCATGCATACTTGGCCTGAGACAGTTTGATGCTTGATGCATCCTGAGTGATCTCAAGTCCAAGGAAGAAGTGTAGCGGACCCATGTCCATCATCAAGAACATGTCATGTAGAATCCTCTTGACTACAGCAATCACTGAAGTTGAGCAACCGGTGATCAGCAAATCATCAACATACAGAACTAAGAGTATAAGTGAAATAGTCATCCTAATCATGTAAACATTCAGGCCTGATTTACAACGTACAAAGTTCTGTGACGGCAGGTAGGAGTCCATATTGGCATACCATTCCCTTGGAGCTTGCTTGAGGGCCTAAAGAGACTTCTTCAGTCGACAGACCAAAAATGAGTCTTATATAAATCCCTGGGGTTGCTCCATATAGATCTCCTCAGAGAGATCACCATGAAGAAATGCATTATTCACGTCCATCTGATGGAATTCCCATCCCTTGGCCGTCACAATGGCAAGTGCCAAACGTATGGAATCCATATTCGCTACTAGAGTGAAGGTCTCATCATAGTCAATGCCGTGCACCTGCTGAAAGACTTTGGCAATTAGCCTAGATTTGTATCCGCTAATTTGTCCATCTGTAGCGCTCTTGGTCCTATAGACCCATCTGCACCTGACAAGTTTCCTTCCAGAAGGAAGGGGAGCCAAATACCAAGTATGGTTCTCGAGGAGGGAGTCATACTCCTCTTGCATAGCAGATTCCCAAAAGGGATTTCCACCAGCCTCACCATAAGACTATGGATCTGAAGACTGAACCAAGAAAAGATGCCTAGGTGGGAATGGTTCAGTGGCAGTGAGTGCAAGAGGAGGCTCCTCGAATCAAATCGAGTCCTCCTAGTATCAGTTAGATCCCCAACAAGATCCCATTCATCCTGAAGAGTAGTTTGAGCCTACTTAGGCCTTGGCTCTGGCTCTACATCTGCATCTGCATGCAATGACTCTATATCTGAATCATCTGAATCCTCTGAATTGTAACTCTCATCTAAAGAAGAGTCAGCATCTGCATGCTCATCATCTCTGACAGGTGGAAGAACAAAGGTGTCTACATGCAGTTGTTGAGGTACATGTGAGACACTTTTCTTGAATTGGACACTTCGCTCAATGATGAGTCGGTCCGAGGAAAGATCAATAAGTCTATATCCCTTCACACTGTCGAGGTATCCAACAAACATACACTATGTGGTATGTGGATCAAGTGCCTTCCTCTTTTCAGAGGGAATATAGGCCCATGCACGTGAATCAAAAATATGAAAGTGTGTCACTTCCGGTTTGAGGCCGCTCCAAGCCTCGTATGGGGTCTTATCCTTGACAAATCTATGGGGAGATCTGTTTTGGTTGTAGGTTGCAAAATAAAGTGCTTCGACCCATAATATTTGTGGAAGTGACTTTGCATGTAGCATGCAGGATGCCATCTGTTTTAGAGATCTGTTTTTCCGCTCAGCAACTCTGTTTTGCTACGGAGTATGAGGAACTGTGTGCTGTAACTGAATCCCTGCCTCATGAAAAAGATTCTGGATCTCATGGTTGACATACTCTCCCCTGTTATCATTATGAAGGATTTTGATTTTCTTTCCTGACTGTGTCTCAACAAGGGCTTTGAAATCTTTGAGGTGTTGAAAGACCTCTGATTTTTTCCTAAGAAATAAAATCCATGTGAAGCATGAGAAATCATCAACAAAAATGAGCACGTACCTTGCTTTGTTGATTGATGGATGCAGAAAAGGTCCCATGAGGTCACTATGGATCATATCTAAAGGAGAGGAATCTCTCTAAGTCTTTCTTTTGCCGAATTTCTCTTGAGGGTGTTTTCCAAGAACACATCCCTCATAGATTCCTTTGGAGAAATGGATGTTTGGTATACCATCAACCAATCCTTACTTGCTAAGTTGTTGCATATATCTGAAATTTAAATTCCCAAACCTTTCATGCCATATCCTACTGCTTTCATCAGCATAAGTAAGCATTAAAGCAAAATCTGGTTCAATAAAAGCAAAATCTGGTTCAATAAATTCAGAAAATGTGTAAAGCCTAGATTGATGATTTACCTCACCGGTAGCAACCCTGGAATAGGTTTGCATGTCATAGATATCCATTGCATGAGGTGTGAATATGAATTTCTTTCTGGTGCCGAAATTTTTCATCTGATACACGGAGAGAAGATTGACGGAAAGTTTGGGAATGTGCAGCACATTCTTGAAGCTTTTGTTGGTGAGTTCAATCCTTCCTTTGTCGATGACCTCGATTGGAGAGTTGTCACTCATCAGAATGGGAGGAACTTTGCATGCATCCAATGAAGAATAGACTACTTTTTTGGAATCCATGTGGTGTGATGCTAATGAATCTATGATCCAAGCATCGGAAGAGGAGTTGATGGCAATCAAAGCATGACTAGAATTGCCTTTCTTGGGATTCTGATCTTCTGGGTTCTTCTTCTTGGCACCCTTGGGGATGTGATCTCCAAGGTTGTTTTGCTGAAGTATTTGAGTCATTATATCTATCTATTTCTACATACATGTGGATTCTGAATGGAATCCTTTATGGAAGTATGTGCAATTCTCCCCTTCTCTTCCCTTTCCACCTTTGGATCCGGACGCATCGTTGAAGGGTTTTGAGTACCCTTCCTTATTTAGATTTGAATGAGATTTCCTTTTGTATTTATCTTTATATTTCTGATATTGATGACCGCTACCATCTTGCACAGTAAGTGCATGCGCCTTTGGGCCTTTGATTCTGCCCATGTTGATGAGCTTGGTCTGCTCTTATGTCAGAGATTTGATAAATTCCTCAAGAGAAGGCATCTTCCAGGTGGCTCCAAAGGAAAATCTAACTGAATGGAATGTGGATACAAACACTGAGAATTCAGGACCAAGTTTGGAGAGAATGGTGAGAACCATTTGTTTCTCCTCCTTAGATTTATCAACCCCGCAAACCTTGAGTTGCGATAGTAAATCCTTATATTTTGTAAAGAAATCTTGTATATTGTCGAAGCTTTTTTGATACAATGTGAGAAATACCACATCAAGCATGTGTCCCCTCATCTCATCATGTTTGCCAAAAATCCCTTCCATGGTGGTCCAGGCTTCATTGGGGGTTTTACAAGAAGATATGTGAAAAGGGAGATCAGGAGAAATGAGACTGCAAATTGTTTTGAATGCTTCTTCCATTCGATTTAGATACTTGGATTTTTCTATGGATGATGTTGGTTCTATCTCTGTGTTCATGTTTAATCTGTACAATCCTCTGCTTCGAAAATGCATGATCATCTTCTCCTTCCATGCAAATTAATTGTAAGGTGTAAGAATGAACTCTTTTGGGAATTCCATTTTCCGTTGTCTTCAATCTTTGGTACCTGCAAAATAATTTAGTGTGTCTTTTCCCTAGCAGTATGTTGGCTTTGATACCATGTAAATGTGTTGAACCTGCACAAAATAGATCTATTTGGGAATTGACATACCCAGTTGCGGAGAAAATAGAAGAAAAGAGAAGCAGGAGAGAAAGAATGGAAGAATTCCCATTAACCAAATGAATGAATGATAATTTACACATGATATACTCTATATAACTCAACCAATGCACACTGGAGGAGAATCCAATGCGCCATAGTGGTGGTCTAGAGTGATATGGACACACACTAACAGTTACAGGAGTAAACTGCCACCTAGTCTAATCTCTCGGGAAGTTACGGGAGTGAACTACTGCCTAGTTGAGTTAACTAGTCTATCAGTCTTCAGTTAACTGACTGAAATAGAGTGAAGTGAGGAGGAGATCAAGGAATCATGGTAATGTGCTAGTCTGGTGATGACCCCAAGGAAAATGTGCATTAGCTAGTGATGATCCCAATGTTGCATCCTGATAATCCCAATGTAGCATCTAGACTCCACTCACCTGATCAAACTAAAGTGAAAATTGAAGAGAATATTCTTCCTAGAGGAATATTCTTCCTAAAATATAGGAGATTGAATAATGACTAATGAACATAGGAAAAACCTTAGGAAAAATAAATCTTAGGTGTGTGTGAAGTAACTCCAACATTGAGAAATCTTGTCACACAATCAACATTAAAAACGGTCAATTTTATGAACATTAAATGGCATTGTACATTTCTATTGCGCACTAACTGCAGGTTATTCAAAGATAAGTTTCTTCTGAGTGATAATGTCTTGCCCGATAGCTGCGAAGAGGCAAAGAAGCTGTTGAAAATGTTGGGTGTTGAGTTTATATCATATCATGCATGTCTGAATGATTGTATTCTATATAGAGGAGAATATGCAGACAAAGAGATATGTCTGAAATGTGGGCATGATAGGTACCATAAATCAAATAAAAATGGTAAATTGCATGGTCCTCCTCATACGATATTGAGGCACATGCCTATAATCCCAAGGATAATTGGCTCTTTTGTTGCAAAGAATTAGCTATGTTGCAGGGATGGCATGCCTCGCACAAAAGTGAGTTGGGAGTTATGTGAATCCCAATAGATTCAATATCCATGAAGCATATAGAGGATACATGGCCAAAAAAATTCAAGGATGAATTACGAAGTCTATGACTCAACATAGAAATGGATGGTGTGAACCATATTCCCTCCAAAACACCAACTATTATTCTTGGCTTATAGTAGTGATCAATAACAATATCCCCCCATGGTTTTCCGTGAAGAATGAACATCTTATGTTGGCTCTTGTAGTCCCTAGTAGAATATAAGTGAAGAATACATATGTCTACCTACAACCATTGGTAGATGAATTGAAGGAATTATAGGAAGGGATACATGTATGTGATGTATGAAGACCCATCGCAATAGAGAGGAGTTTTACGTTGTATGGCATATCTTCTTACACAACACATGATTATCCAGGATTAGGAGTTTTCTTTGGTAATTAACATCTTTATTGATTTGTTTATATATGTAACAATATTTATTTGCATATATTAATTCGCTATGATTGGCGTTCTATTATTAAACGTTAATGTGTTATGTATATAATAATTTTGCACGTCTTGTAACTAAAGGCTATCATGGATGTAAATATTTTGGACCTTCTCTGAAGGCTAGGTGGTCCAACCACCTACGAAATTCAATGTACAACTACTCGAGGGTATTCCTCCTAGAAGAACACCCTTACAGAAGAGAAACATTCGCTTTCAATGGTAAACCAGAGAGAACCCAAAGACCTACAATAATGACACCAACAGAATGGCTTAGAGCATATGAGAGAGAGAAGGAGAAGAAGATTACATAAATGTTCAATTCAAATGGGGAGCCTATGTTTGATGATCTAGAATTCTTCGACACCTATGTTGAGAAATTTTCCATTGGGATGAAAAGGAAATCTCTCTTTTATGAGCTCGCATATTGGGAGCATCTTAAGATTGTCCACTTACTAGATCTCATGCATATATTTAAAAATGTTTCATATTCTTTATGGAGGCACACATCATCAAAATAAAGTGACACATCAGTTGTGAGGAGAGATCTTATTTCTTCAAAAACTAAAAAGAAACATTGGCCAAGACAAGAAAGTAGAGGAGAAGCTAGTCCCTCTTGGTCTTTCAAAGAAGGTGATGTCCCATAGATTTTGAAGAAAGAAGATCTTTCTTTGGCAAAGGAAGTAACTATATTAGGTGTGAAGGTGCCTACTTTATATGGGTATTCAATACAATGTTGCTTCACTGTGTGTCAAGACCATTTATCGGGGTTGAAATCACATGACCATTTGAACATTCTAAAGGTACGATGTATGTCAAAAATATGATTTTATTATTTGTAATTTTTATTTTTATGCCATGGGATAAAACATAATTAATGTTGCATGTGTTTACTTTGTAGTGTCATTATCCTCTCCTCATGTGTGGGTGTGTGAAAAAT
>ML860837.1:0-17802 GCA_009831015.1 Picea engelmannii
ATTCTTATGCTAAATCCTTCTAAATTTGATGAAGTATGTGTACAAGCCATTCACATTGAATCAAGTAAAGGGAATGTTGGTGATAGTGTTTCTACAAATACTTGGCAAAGAAAGGATTCAGGGAAAGGAAAAGAGAAAGAGAAGAAGACAACCATAACAAGAAAGGAGAAGCCTACTTGCAAGCATTTCAAGAAATCAGACCATGATGAAGATCATTGTTGGATATTACATCCTGACATGAAGCCAAAGAAGTATGTCAACCAAGGAAGGAAGAATACCATTATCCTTAGCTGCGATAGTTCAAGTGGATCTTGGATCAGATTCTGATGATGAGACACAGGTTGTAGCTATGGGAATCCTAGGTATAAATTCTATTGCAAGTACTAGCTCTTCTAATTCAGTTGTTGTAAATGATGAGTGTAAAAGGAGTGAACTTTTCCACATAAGGGTTATAACACATAATGTTAAAGTTGATACTCTTGTAGACAGTGGATCACAAGCCAATCTAATCATTGAAGAGGTTGTAAATAACTTGGGACTTGAAACAAAGCCACATCCTAAACCATATCCATTGGGATGGATATGTGGTGATAATAATTTGCAAGTAACCAAGAAATGTAAAATCAATTTTGTAATAACTTCTAATTATGTTGATGAAGTAGAGCTTGATATAGTGCCACTGGACATATGTGGAATTGTACTGGGAAGCCCATACCTTTATGATAGGGAAGATATATTCTACAGGGAGGAAAATAAATATTTCTTCAAGAAAGATGGGAAAGAGTACATTGTTTGTGCTCATCTCTTGAAAAATGACAGATCTTTTGCAGCTACAGGGCAATTGAAAAGAATGGTAAATGCAAGAAAAAATTAACACTTATGTCTGTAACAAAATCGGAAGTTCGTGATGCTAAACATGAGATAAGTCCATATGTGTCTAACAATCATGAAGTGTCATTGGAGGTACAACATGAGGTTCAACTGCATAATTTGATTACTATTCCTGTTCAAAAGGGGAAGCATGTTGTTTCATTCTCATTAGCATGTCTAGTATTGTTGATTAGTTTGCTTCTATTCAGTGGTGTATGGCTACTAACTAGGAGAAACAATGTAGATGATTGTGCAATTGATGGGATGATTACTTTGGTAAACAACGCTATCTCAATTGTCATGTTTGTTATGATTAGTTAGGTGATCATTCTCCCAGCAGAGAGGATGGATGATACAAGACAAGTGGGGAGGCAATACCCTCACTTCTTACCTGAGTAAAAGCGGACTTTTGGTGGTCCAAAAGCTTCCAAAGTGGAGAGAATGATCCAGGAGGCTCCCTAGGTCTAGAAAATGCTCAAAAATGAAAGTTCTCGAAATTGAATGAAACTAATTCCATTGTGATCAGATCATCGCACTGATTTTGTCCATATATTTACATTCTCAAAACGGCTCTGTATGCAAGAGTTATCGCACTCTAATTAGATTCTCAAACAGCTAAAAAGTCAAAGGTCAACTGGCAAAAAGTCAATGTTGACGTCAGCATGACATCACCAAAGATATTTAATGATGTTGATGTGGAAGAGACATGTGGCATCACTGTAGCTTTTGACTGGGCATATGACATATCCAATCAGAATTAGATAAGTGGCACATTCTCGATAAATTGTTTGGTGCCACATGGCTCAGTCGTGGGCAACCACATGGCACCCCATCATTTGGTGGTTGATCCAAAAGTTTGGAGCTCATGGGATTCTATCCCATGACCTTTTGGCATAGCTAAGCTTTGGGAATGGCCCAAACCACCAACGCGCATGTGTGTGCCTTGCGTATACAAGCCACATTATATTTATATAAAATGCAATGTTTGGTTTAGCACGGAGGAGGGGGCTAGGGCTAAGCCCCATCCCGTGGTCTTTTTGTTACAACATAGAACCTAGGCGCGAGACCTAGCATAACCACCCAACCATACCAGCTCGTGGGTGCTTGCGTAGAATCCCATATATCCAGGAGCCGAGGGATATCCCCATACTTGCGCGAGGGGGTTTAAACTGTGGACCAACGGTCCCATGATATGTGTGCCATATAACCAGGAGCTAACGCCACATATGGGCTAGTGCTTAGCCCTTTGGGCTAGCGCTTAGCCATATGATAGTGTATATGACCATTTTTTAGGGGTGTGCGCCATTCTTTGAGGGATTAACCATATATTAAAGTTTAAAAGTGGGTTTTTTACCCTGTCTGTGTATTTTTAAATGATTTTGCCTGATATAATGACCAAAATTGTTTTTGTTTTAGGATATTTTGGCCATTTGGAGGGGTATTTGATCCCAAAAAGAGACCATATCTTCAGGGGAAGTTGGTCTTCCTCATCTGAGCCTAAAAACTATATAAACCAAGATTTTTGAAGCTTGAACATAACTTTTTGATGCAGGGATTTGAAGGAGCAGCTTGTAATTTTTTCCCTTTTCTCATGTTGTTGAGAGGAGTTTGATGATGCATGTATGAATCTGAGCAAGGAGGTATTGCACAACAGATCTAAAGCATGTATTGTAACAACAAAGAGCCAATGTAAGAGAACTTGAGAATCTAAAGAGCAATAAAGAGGTCCTCCACTTGGAAGCGGGCCTGGAGACGTAGCCAACGATTGGTGAACTTCGTTAACAAGTTCTTGTCTCTATTTCTCTTTCTGTTTTGTTTTTCTCTTATCTTAATTTGTAGCATGGTTATTAATGGTTGATCTCTTTATTCACTTATAAGCATCAAGTAAAGGTCACATTTGATATTCTGCAATACGTTAATGAGTTTATGTATTTCACATTCTTATCAATCCGATGCATAAAGTACAATAAACTAAACTTTCAATTTATCCATAATACCTATCATTTTTGGATCAGGTAGGAACTTTATATTTATAACGATAAAAGTTTACAAAAAGTATTTTGTATGAAGACCAAAATATCAAAAATGTGAAGCTCACAGCTTCATATACAAAAAGCATCAAGGATGTTTCTCATTGTAACAAGCAACTAATCATGCTACTCTATGGATCAGTCAATCGATAGATGTAGATACACCCATTGTGTGGCATTGGTAGTGCCTAGGGAGCTCATCCATAGTAGCATCAGGGACATGCATGGTCATTCCATCCAGGTTTTTTTTATATAGCCTCGAGGTCTGCGGCAGCCACTCCTGCTATAACACGTCTCTCTTTGTGCCTCTAGATGGGAGATGATCTTGGTGGATGATAAGACCCTACATCTGCATTGATGAGAGAACTCGATTAGTCATCAGCTAAATAACAAAAAAAACATTTTATATCATTAAAATAAAATAAAAATTATATAAACAAAAAAAAAAATTCTTACCTATGTCCCCCCACTGGGACCCATGAGGAAGATCTAGATCTAGATCTCCATGGAAATCTACCCCGGCATATGCATAATCTTCCACCATAAGCAATTGATTCCTCAAACATTGGAAGAAGACATCGTCGTACTTGATGATGGGAACACCTCAATGTTGAGCCATGAGATCTACCCACCTCTTCATTCATGGATCCTATGGAGCACATATACCCCACTCCACTTGAATGCATAGGACAAGAACCCTCTTCAGAAAGAAGGATACCAAAATAGACCCATATCCAAATTGCTTTAACCAACCATCTCGACACTTGGTAAGTTGTTTCTTCATGCTTTTTAGGACCCCCTCACACCAGTTGAAGACTCTAGGCTCCATGCATTTTATGGCATACTGGAAATGGCTCTACAAAGCCATATGAGGAGTTGCACTCCCTTCCATGTGATTAATAGCGTAAAGGATAGTCTGCAAAGGCAAATCTCAGACATCCATGATAGCTACCTTGCCGCTATGTTTCTTAGTACCTGGCACACAATGATGGTGGATGTAGAAATCCATAGGCTCATCTCCACCCCCTTCCTGTAAGTGACACCTATGAACCATAGCCAGATAGACCTATCAGGAAATAGATATCCTCAATATCTGTTGTGAGTATGTGGACACCCATGCAAAATTCCTTCTCGTTCACATCCCACATGTGAACCAAGTACTCTAGTAGTCTCAACTGGGATCTCATGCCTGAATATTGAATAACTTCAATAACTGACACTGCCTAAGAGTCATTACTGTTCTCGGGTCATTCCTAGTGAAGTAATCTTCTTCGTCATGCTCTCACTCACACCACTCCAGCATCTTGACCAAGGAAATTCTACCAAGGAACCATAAGATGAGATTAGAAACATAAAATTATTTCCTGAGGGTTTGTTATAGTTAGGTTTATATTTTTTTAATTTTTGGCTGCGATCGTCGCGGGGCTGCGCATTCGCACAGTGTGACTTCGTTGTACGCTACCTATAGGGTCACCTTCGACGATCCTATATCATCACAGTTCATGATATATGGCATCTGCGACAACCTCAACGCACAAGTAGCCCCAAAAAATTGACCCAAAACATAAATTTAACCAATGAAAATCAATTTTCAAACCATGAAAAGATGAAGGAGAAGGAGATTACATGTTTTACAGTGATGATTCATGAAATGATCCACCGCACACTCCGCAATCGACAGTTCGAAATCGGGGTGAAAAAGGGCTTTGGAGCACTATTTGGGTAAACTTACAAATTAAATGGTAAAATGGTGTTTTTAGCCTATTTTATTGACTTTTATCGCTTTTCATTTGCAAAATTATATTATTTTTATATTTTATCCATGCCCTAAAGTCTTAACAACTTGGGAAGTGTTAAATTTTGCAGATTAAAAAGTCTAGAAATGAGACATTGAAACAAGGGTCGACCCCTTTTTTGGTTTGTTTTTGTATTTTTTTTGCATGTACATATCCTTTTAGGGTTTTTGTTGGCCCTTGACCAAGTTTTGGAGAACCTTGGTCATGTTTGACCTCTTTTGGGACTTCGACAGGCTGTTCGAAGGCGGAGCGCAAGTCAAAGCAGAGATCACGAGATCTTGGCCCCTTTTTAGGGAAGTTTTTGGGATTAGGGTTTATGTAACAGGTATGGGATGTCAGCCCATGGGTTTACCCATATTTGGGACCATTTTGTAATGTATAAATAGATATCTAGGCGATGTAGGAAGAGGCCAATGTTGTAAGTGTGAATAGTTGTGGATGCTTTGTGCATGCTATGTGTTAAGGACTTGCAGGGCTAAGTGCAAGTGATTGTAAGAAGCTTATGTATAGACAGTAAGAAGGATTTGTGCTTAAACCTAGCTCGAGGAAGGAGGATCTAGCGAGGTGGGCGCAGATCTCCTATCCTATGCATAGTGGGTTCTGAGGCTTTGTGCATGTAAGGAGATTGACAAAAGATAATAAAGAAGACGAAGAGTTGGTGGGCGTAGCCCCACACTGGGGTGAAATACGTATATCATGTGTTATGGTTTCTTTTTTCATTATGGTTGTATGTTAGTGATGTGATTTATGCTTGGTGCT
Source organism: Picea engelmannii (assembly GCA_009831015.1). NCBI lineage: Eukaryota > Viridiplantae > Streptophyta > Pinopsida > Pinales > Pinaceae > Picea > Picea engelmannii. The sequence continues at coordinate 5,456 of ML860837.1, forward strand.
GATATATGATGTATCTAGTATGATAGCTTAGTGCTTAAATGCTATGAATATATGCTAGATCTGATCTTTTTCCATATGCTAAGTGCTTAGATGTGTTAGATTTGGTAGAATAATGCATTGTTCTGTAATTAGGGTTTGGATCTGCGATGTGAATAAGGGTTAATTACTGATGAATGTTAACTACTAAGTGCTTTGTTAAGTTGTATAATCATAGATCTGTGTCCCAGCTAGGTTGGAGAAATTTTAGTCCTGCAGCCACCCCTGCTTCTACCTTGGGTGAAAATTCATCTGCTTCGTAGGTGTTTTCGAAAGGGCCGATAGTTAGGGTTTTGTTGGTGCATTTTTTAAGCGTTGAACCCTAGGTCTGCCCCTGTGCCAACAAATGGTTTCGTTGCCTGTACTTGAAACTGTGATTGCTGGGAACTGAAGAAAAGAAAGCTATGTGTGTAGATCTGTGCTTCAATGTGCAGTATTGAATTGCAAAATTATGTGATGAGAACAAAAGTCTGATCTAAAGAAAAGAGGTAATATATTGAAGCTTTGTTCTCTGAGAAAGGTAAGATAAGTGAAAATGTTTGTTTCGAAAGAATGGATCTAGGTATGTTTGATAACTTTTGTCCTAATCTGAAAACTAGGGCACAGTTAGAATAAAGAAGAATTGATATGAATAGATCTGATAGAAATAATGAAAGGCATGTTATCCCTATGCATAGAAATATTTTTTGGACTAACAAATGGATGCAGGATCCTAGAAATATTTTTTTGCAGGTTAGTTACTGTGATCACAGTGCGCAGTACAGGAAAGGTTTGGGATCATTTAAGAGAAAGATAGAATTAACCCTTTGTTACAGTTGCAGAAGACCGGGACACCTTGCTAAGGAATGCACTGGTAGAAGACCTAGTTGTCTTTGCTGTAAATATATGGACCATGGAGTTTTGGATTGTCCTAGAATGATTGCTAAAGTTGAAAAGATGAATATGAAACAAGAAAACTATGGGACAAGACAAGAAACTAAGGATATGATAGAACCCCATAATGAATCAGAGACTGTATTACTACAAATGAAAGAAACCTTGAATGACCACAAAAATATCAAATTATCAGAGGTCTTAAAAGAGAAAGAGTACATAGAAACAAGAATAGGAGACTTCGACATAGACTGTGTCCTGGATGAGGAAACATAGGTGAATATCATGACAGAAAGAACTTGGGAAATTTTTGGAAAGCCTGCTATGGTTCCTTCATTAGGAGGAATAGGATTATTTAGAGGAAACATGATAACCCTATGTGGAATACTTACCCAAACATCTATGAGTGCTTATGGCACTTCGACAAAAGAAGAATTTGAGATCGTGAAGTTTGTTGAGAACAACTCCCCATTTGCTATTTTTCTAGGAAAAACCTGGATTGAGAAAGATCAGATACAGAGGAAAAAAGAAGAGGAGGATCTAGAACAGAAAAAGAAAGAACTAAGAGATTTCATGGTGTTGGAGCAGGGGCAGACCCAGGGTTCAACGCTACAATAGGGCACCAACAAAACCCTAAATACCGGCCCTTTCGGCAACACCTGCGAAGAATATGAAGTCTCACCCGAGGTAGAGGCAGGGGTGGCTGCAAGACTCAGGTTTCTGCAAACTTAGCTGGGACACATATATGTGATTATGATACTTAATAGAGAACTTAGCACCATCAGTTCCTCAATATGCAATCAATATCTACTTCGCTGATAAAATAGAGCTTCACAACATTCACACTAATCTAATGTATTTAAGCACTTAGCATAGGTAAATAGATTAGATCTAGAAGATCAAGCACTATTCATATTCATAAATATCAGATCTAACATTATCACATATCATTAGCACTAAGCATAAGCAGATTTATCTAATCATCTCAAAGCACTTAGCAAATAACATATAAAAGCATCAGAACATCAAACAGAGTAGAGTAACACGGTATTTACGTGGTTCACCCCCACCCTGGGGTACGCCCACCAACTCTTCTTCTTTATTAGCTTCTTCAATAGGTTACATGCATAGAGCCTCAAAACCCTTCTCCACATAGGACAAAATATCTACGCAGATCGCTAGATCCTTCTTCCTGGCATCACAGCACAAAGTCTTCCACCATCAGTTACAACCACTTACACTTAGCTCTGCAAGTATCTTATAGTCATTTACAAAGAAATTACAGACTCTACTTGCACTTAGCATACGTTTACATCTGACTAGTAGCCTAACATCACATAGATGCTCCTCCTTACATTGCCTAGACATCTATTTATACATTACAAAATAGGCCTAATCATGGGTAAAACCATGGACCGACATCCCAATCTCGTTACATAATCCCAAAAACCCAAAAATGACCCAAAAAGGGGTCGATATCCCGTGATCTCCGCTTCATCTTGCGCTCCTCCTTCGATAGGATGTCGAAGTCCAAAATAGGTCAACATGACTAAGAATCTCCCAAAACTTGGTGAAGGGCCAACAAGCCCCCAACACTCACCTGTGACTCGTCCTGAGTCACTCTAGTCTCACTATTTTTGCGTCGAACACCTCAAGCTTCACTTGAGCTGCTTTGACTTGCTGATGTGTGATGACCTATTGCTCAGCAAACTCTTGGATCACTGGGTCATTCACGGGCCTTTCTAGGTGTTGTTCTGTTGTTGTGACAACCTGTTCTAGCTCTTCTCCTCAGCTTTCAATCTATGTGAACAGTTGGCACGCCTTATCTTGTATTGGTTGGAGTCCTTGAGTTACTTCCATAACTTTTCTTTGATTCATGGATATGTTGTTGGGCAGTGTGTTTCCCTTGAGACCGCTTCATTCTTTCTATGACCGATAGGGTCTTCAGCTGCACCTGTATTCTAGGAACATTGTCCCTCCTGAGCTTTGTCGACTGTGAAACCTCAAAGGTTTCCTCGACCTTCTTCTCGCTCTGTTGTTAATCAGTGTGCTAAGGCACTATCCTTCCTGAGCTCCTCAAACTCTGAACCCTCCAAAGGGTTTTCTTGGCCTCTGTGACTCCTTGCAGGGTCTTCACACATAATTGTGCTATCTGTCCTGAGATTTATTTACCCGAGCCTCTAGGGGACTCACCCTTCTATGTCCTCAAAGGGAAATCTGGTGTCCTCCTGACGACCTTCACCTCAATCCCTCCTTCTTGAGTTCAACAGAGTATTTAGTAACTCTGTAAGTGTCTCTCCTTGACACTTCTCTTCCCAACAAAACTCAAAAAGAGTCCTTCTGTGCACTCTTGCACCAACTCAATGCCCACCTAGCAGAGTTCTCCAGAATCCTTAGTGATTATGTCTTCTCTCTGAACTCAAAATAGAATTCTCTTGTGCACTCTATGCACTTGCTCAATGCCCTCTTGGCAGAGCTTCCACAAAACTTCAGACGTTCTATCTTCCCTGAACTCGAAATAGAGTTCCTCCTGTGCACTCCTTTCACTCATTCAATGCCCTCTTGGTAGAGCTCTACAGAACCTCAGACGTTCTATTATCTCTATGCCTTCCTCTGCACAGTCTCACCTCCAAGGTATTCAGTAACCTTGAGGTTTCTCCCCGGGTCTAATACTTCCTCTGGTGCGCCCTCCTGGCACAACTCTGTCCAAGTCCAGCAGAATTCAGAAGTGCATTCTATGCACTGGCTCAATGCATCCTGTGCATTTTCTCAATGCCCTCCTGGCAGAGCCTTTACAGAATTCTCAGCAATTCTGCTCCTCCTCTCTGTGCTCTTCTCTACATAGTTTATCCTTCAAGGTGTTCAGCAACCCTGAGGATTCTTCCTTGATTCAATGACTACAGCTGGTGCGCCCTCTTGGCACATCTTTGTCTGAAATTCCGTAGAATTCAGAAGTGCACTCCTTACACTGTCTTATAGAACCCACAGTGTTTTGTCATGCAACCTCTTGCATGAAGCCATAAAGAACCCAAACCTGAAAATCAAATAAATCAACAGATAGGAAAATCTATCTATCTCCTACAGATGGAACTTAACATACATATACAACATATCATCAACACATAAAGACATTCATTCATGAACTCATAACACACATGAACAACAACATGCAGGAAAAACTGCTCTGTTTGTATTAATCAAGAATGTCTGATTACAATATGTTCGAGCTTAGACTGCAACAGAGTCTCAGCTCTTCTCTTCTCCCTATTATCTCTATTCTTCTCTGCCTTCTTACTCTTCTTCCTACTCAAAGAAACTAGATACAAAAAAGATATTTTTACAAAGAGGGGCTCCTCGAGCGCTTCCCTCCATCCTCACCAACTCTCACTAATTTACATTCAATTTCATTGAATGGCTGTCTAGTCTGAATCGGATCTAGATCTAAAACTTACAACCATTTAAGGAAACCTTTATCTAAGCATGCACACATCCATGGCTTTTGTCTCTTCATCCTTACAACATTTAATACACTAAATTCAAATTTCAAATTTGAAAGTGAGAGGGTTGCGCCTCTCCTCTCCATTGAATGTGCGCTTTGATGTGTTGGCAGGTTGGTGCATAGCTGGCTTGGAGCGATGCTCCTGTATCATCAACATCGGATCAACTGTTATACGACGGTTTAACCACAAGTATCCTCCATGGTAACAGGACAACAGCAACTTGACACATGCATTCACCTCTTGGTGTCTTCCGAAGTGAGGAATATTCATGACATTGAGCAGTGTGGACTGCGCAAGGTTTATAGTCCATGACTGGGGAATTATCTTTGAATTCTTTTCCTTTTTTCTAGTCAGGTACTTATGTGGGGCGAGCATGTTATAGACCTTCATGTCGCCGAGGTTGAAGTCGATAAAGTTCAACGCTGTAATATTTTCTTGGTCTGTATGAACTGCGCGTATCCCCTTCGGGAGGTACGCAGTGACCAAGGCGTACTCAAAGCCTCTGGGCACACTGTCTCGATTTATTGCACTGCTCAGAGGTGGTAGATATCAGTTTAGCATTTGTGATATAATCCATGTGCTTGGTTCACTTTTCATTTGCTTTCCAAGATGGTCCAGCTCGAGCATTAGACGGAGAGTTCGGTAGTCCTCTCGTCGATGATGCTTGTACACCTATAGACAATCCTCTCTCTGACATGACTCTTTCAGTCATCAATTTGAGGAGTACTTCTGTCAGTAATTCTTTGACTACATTGAGCTCGTCAGACATATGCGCTCGGGATTAATTAGATCAGGGTCAAATTAACTTAGACACTATATTAGAGTAAACAAAAAGAGAGCAATGATCATTGTATACAACTCACTTAGCCTTCAGGCTCAAACTCTTCGTTATCAAAAGTGTTCTCGGTGCGTGGCACGACAAGATGAATAGGTAACTTTGCAATGGTTCGCTTGTAACAGGTATGAAGCCTCATTAACTCTTTTTCTATCCATTATGGCATGGTCCAACGGTCAGGTGTCAATTTTTCTCACCATAAATGTCTTTCTATCTACTCAGAGCGTCGGTGAAATGGTTATAATGTCCCCAACGACTATATTGATTCTCCATGGAGAAGTGCCATGTGTCATTGTTCCGATATCCCAGCGAAGCTCCAATTATGCAAATTTTCTTTCTGTGAAATTCCCTCTGGAACCTTCTGGAACTTTTGTATCTTAGCCCTCTTCGTACTTAACTTCCTAGCCTTCTTTCTAGTGAGCTTCATCTTGGTATTCCTTTTTCCATTCTGATTCATATCTTCTTTTGACATAGTCACTGAGTGTTGTTGAGATTCTTTCCTAGGATTCAGGGGTAATACCTCTTCTTTATATGGGGCAGGTACTTCAGTCTTCTGTGAGTCCTCTAATGTTCTTGCAGCTTCGACATCTGGGCCTCTAGTGTTAAATAGCTTCAAATTGTTCTCTTGTTCTTCAATCAAGTGTGCGATCCTTCTAGTCACAAAATATTTTAACTCTCGTTTCTTCTACTCCAAAACTTCTTCTTCTTCCTTTGATCTGGATTGATCTATATCAATCCAAGGTTTTCCTAGTAACATGGTAAATGGGGCACTATCCTCAATAAATTTAATAATCTCAAAATCTTCTTCTGTCGAAGTTCCATTGACATTCATAGATATCTGAGTGATATTTCCACATAGGTTTACCAGTTTTCCTCTGAATAACCCTATTCCTCCTAATGAGGGAGTCATAGCAGGCCTCCCTATAGCTTCCCAAGTTCTCTCTGTCATGATATTCACATGTTCTTCCTCATCTAGAACACAGACAATGTCAAAGTCTCCTATTCTTGCTTTGATGCATTCTTTTTCTTTAAAGATCTATGATAAGCTGATATGTCAATGGTCATTCAGGGTTTCTTTTATCTGTAGTAATGATTTCTCTAATTATTTTTTGGGTTTTGTCATAGTTTTTGGATCTACCTTAGGGTTTTCTTGATTCAGATTCATTCTTTCAAGCTTAGCAATCATTTTAGGGAAATCCAATACTTCATGATCCATAGCTCTGCAACAAAGACAACTAGGTCTTCTCCTAGGAAATTCCTTAGCAATATGTTAGGGTCTTTTGCAACTGTAACAGAGGGTTAATTCTCTCTTTCTTTTAAATGATCCCCAACTTCTCCTATACTGTGTGCTAGGGTCATAGGAACGAACTTGCAACAAATTCTTTATAGGATTTTGCATCCATTTGTTAGTTAAAACATTCTTTCTATGCATAGGTATAACATGTCTTTCACTATTCTTATAAGATCTACTCATATCAAATCTTCTTTCATCTATTAGTGCCCTAGTTTTTAAGCTAGGACAGAACCTATCAAACATATCTAGATCCATACTTTAGAAACAAAAATTTCCACTTATCTTACTTTTACAGAGTACAAAGCTTTCAGATCTAGAAATTTTCTACTATTCTTACCTTTATCAGAGAACAGAGCTTACATATCTTACCTCTTTTCTTTAGATCTAACCTCCTTTCTTCAATATGACCTCCTTTCTTTATATCTAATCTCTTTTCTTGGCACAAAGTTTCAAAGGTCAAGTAAAATGTTGCACACTAGGGAAACATATCTACGCACAGAGCTTCATAGTTTCAGGTCGAATATTTGCACCAAGCTTCTTCTTCCTTAGTTCCCAGAAATAACAATTTCAAGTCTCGACAATAGAACCATTTGTTGGCATAGCGGAAAACCCAAGGTTCAACGCTACAACAATGCACCAACAAAACCCTAACTACCGGCCCTTTCGGCAACACCTGCAAAGCAGATGAAGTCTCACCCGAGGTAGAGGCAGGGGTGGTTGCAAGACTCATGTGTCTGCAACCTTAGCTGGGACACAGATCTGTGATTATGATACTTAATAGATCACTTAGCACCGTCAGTTCCTCAATATGCAATCAATATCTACTTCACTGATAAAACAGAGCTTCGCAACATTCACATTGATCTAATGTATTTAAGCACTTAACATAGGTAAATATATCAGATCTAGCAGATCAAGCACTAAGCATATTCATAAAGATCAGATCTAAAATTCTCACATATCATTAGCACTAAGCATAAGCAGATTTATCTAATAATCTCAAAGCACTTAGAAAATAACATATAAATGCATCAAAACATCACACAAAGTAGAGTAACACAATATTTATGTGGTTCACCCCCACCCTAGGGATACGTCCACCAACTCTTCTTCTTTATTAGCTTCTTCAATGGGTTACATGCACAGAGCCTCAAAACCCTTCTCCACATAGGACAAAAGATCTATGCATATCGCTAGATGCTTCTTCCTGGCATCACAACACAAAGCCTTCCACCATCTGTTACAACCACTTGCACTTAGCTCTGCAAGTCTCTTGCAGTCATGCACAAAGAACTTACAGACTCTACTTGCACTTAACATATGTTTACATATGACTAGCAGCCTAACGTCACATAGATGCTCCTCCTTACATTGCTTAGACATCTATTTATACATTACAAAATAGGCCTAAGCATGGGTAAAACCATGGGTCGACATCCCAATCTCGTTACATAATCCCAAAAACCCAAAAAAGGGTCGAGATCTCATGATCTCTGCTTCATCTTGCGCTTCTCCTTCGACAGGCTGTCGAAGTCCAAAATAGGTCAACATGACCAAGAATCTCCCAAAACTTGGTCAAGGGCCAACACATGGCTAGGAGAATAACACACATACTAGAAGAACAAGAGAACCAGTCGAAGCTACTAAATACCAAAGATATGGATGTCGAAGTTGAAAGGACACATGACGAATGGAGACACCTGTCTGCACAAGAGAGTAGAGCACCCACCCCAGAAATAGAAGAAGTATTACCCTTGAACCCTATGGAAGATCCTCCACAGTGCGAAGTTATCATCAAGAGGAGATAAGAATGATAATGGAAAGAGGAACCCAGTAACTTAGATTGCAGGAAAAAAGGATAGAAAGCTCAGTAAGAAGAGGGAAAAGTTAGAAAATTTGCAAGAAGTTCCAGAGAATACTTCGTAGAAGAAAGGTTTCCAGAACTCGAACTTCGTCGGAATATCAGTACAACATAGATTGGCACTTCTCCATGGCAGAGCAATATGACCGTTGGAGGCATTATGACCATTCGATCGATGCTCCCGAATGGTTAGGAAAGCATTTATGGCCCGAAAGTTCACCATTGGACCATTGGGACCGTGCCATAACAAATGAAATTGCATTGAATAAGGCTTTGCAACCCATTGAAAGAAACTATTACGGTGTTATCTATTTATCCCGTCGATCATTTCACCGAGAACACTTTTTCCAATTATGATTATCTGAGCTCGCAGAGAACCAGTTGATTTCATGCAGTGATCATTGAGACCTCACCATCCATTCTATTACATTGAGTATTGTTCACCGACCTGAGATATAGATCTTGAGTGTGCATGTTGGACGAAATTAGCGCAACAAAAAAAAAATTCGAAGAGATTCTAATAGACCTCATGGTCGAGAAGGTGATGTCCACATGCATCCAAGCCTCATCGACATGAGGAGTGCAAGCCTCCTTGTTGACTACTCATAGATCTGGACCATCCCGAGCTGTGATCGAGAAAAGAACCAAGCATCATGATGACTTGGCGAATATGAAGCTAATTCCATCCATCCTACCCGACTACATCCCACCCTTGGCCGGTGTGGTGAGTTGTGATAGTGTCTCGAGGGACTTCGACTACACAGTCATCACTTCATACCTCCTGAAGGGAATACAATCAGTCATACCACATTTGGAGAGGATTCCAACCTTAAAGATCAATGACTATAACCTAGGAGACCGCAAGAGCTATGGCATGCTCACAACTCACAAATATTTGACCAAGACCAAGGGGAATAAATCGAAGATCATCCCCCAGCCGTGGACTATGGACATCGCGAGGTCCACTATCTTGAACGTGATGAAGCTACCACATTTTGGAAGGCACTAGAAGGTTAATGCATGCATTAAGCTCATGTTTTCATGCTTCCATGGTGGGTATCTATGGTTAGACAGACACATCACCATCGATCCGACGATTATCCATAGGATCACCAGATTGAGCATGTAGGGACCAGACCCGCAAGACTTTTATCTAGGGAAGGCTGCATACCATGCCCTGGCACAAAAGATCAAAGACACCTACGACGATGTAGAGAAAGGGACGCAAGGCTACAAGGTAGCCTCCATTCATAATGACGCAATGCACCTTGCTTTCCAATTGATTGTTGGTAAGCTAGTCCGAAAGAACAGACTCAGGCAGGTCACATTGTTTTCCGTTGACCTCACAGGAAAATGCGTGGAAGGACTACAGATGAACTAGGCTAGTTACCTAGTCAATCAGTTAGAACTGGATTGTCGTGAAGATCAAGATCAGGGCTATGAGTTCCATTTTAGCTAGATATTGATCCTCATCACATTCACTACTTGGGAGATGCCGGAAGGTGTGACCTTCCCTGACATTGAGCCATTTGATCCATTAGCTGTGAAGTTCACCACGGTCTGGTATTCGAGTGATATGGGGAAACAATGGAAGTCGAACGCAGTATTCCATACCTACTACCTGCAGCTAAAGAGGGATATTGAGTCTTTCCCTCGTATGACGTCGAACACCCTGGATAGGTTTAGGCCCCTTATGAAGTTCTGTGCAAATAAGCATTTTATTTATATTACTGCGCGCACAGATGAAAGTAGAGAAGAGCTTCAGTCCTAATACAAGCTCACAAAGGAGGACCTAGAAGAAATCACTAAGGAATGGCCCGCATAGTTCCTTATACCAGTCGACTAGGCAACACTATCTGATCCCAACCTCACTGGAAGTCCTGTGGTTACTCACGAAGAGTATGATGCACCCAACAGCAACAGGAAGAAAAATAAGGAAGATGTATAGGAAATACACAACACATTAGAAGAGACTGCATCAAATTCACCTAGTGGAGGAGGAGACGACGAAGTGGACAAAGAAGAGAAAGAAGGGGAAGAAAATAAGAAGAAGTAGGGAGAAGTAACACCACCTAGGAACCCCCTTGAAGAGACAGAGACACCCAAGAAAATAAAGGTTACCCCCACGAAACCTACATCACGAAAGAATTCCAAAGCAAGTAAGCCGAAGTTGTAGACTGTGCTCATGGTCGATGACTTCAACTTCATTATCGCAGTTGTATCAGATGCCTTAGAAGATATTTTACCAAGAACTAAAGCCAAACAAGAAGCCATGTATGATATAATTGAGAGAGAGCTAAGAGGTGTACATCAAGCCCTTCACTCCATCCACGTAGTGTCCACTGTGCCCCCGCCACCAGAAGAACCAGAGTTGGGAGATGAGCCTACTCAACTCCACAGAATAGATGACGCGACCGAAGCTCGCCTTCATCGCGTGCAGGAAGAAAAAGAACAGGCCACAGTATCACTGAATAAAACACAATAAGAAATCATAGAGAAACACCGAGTTGCGTAGAAGGAGAAGGATGACCTCCAAGCCAAGTTTGAAGAAAATAAAGTGCAAATTTAGCAAGAGAAAGAATAGATGCTCACATAACAGGTCAACATTAAAGAAGCATTCAACAGATCACTTCGCTTTGTGATGGGCTTGGAGCAGATGGAGGAAGATCCAGTGGAGAGTCAAGTGGCGAAGCTTGCAGAAGCCATTCAACAGCTTCAACAGAGAATCACATAACTAGAGCTACAAACAATTCCAAGAACTCTGCGGGAAGTGAGAGACCATAGAGAAGCAACTGCCCAAAGCACAGTTGAAAGGATCAAAGCATTAGTCATAGAATGTAAACATCTAAGCAATCGCATTGCGCAAACTTATGAGCGCCTTACCGAGGACCTTGAACTGAAGAAGTTGGAGTCGCAACTCTAGGAAGCAAAGCAGCAAGCAGTAGTAGTACAAATGTAGTTGAAACTCCTGTCAGCAATTGAGAGGATGAAAATATCCTGAGAATAGCGCACGGCTCAATAGTAGGTCCATGCCATACAAAGCAAGGTCATGGAAGTGACTCAAAAGCTCCAACCAGTCCAAGATGCAGCTTGCCTACTTTTTGAGGAGATTGAAGGCCAAGGAGCAAAGCTAGAAAAATTGGTCACTTTGGTAGAACAATGCTTAGAGGGACTTGTGAACGAGGCAGTTATTCAATATTTCGCCAAGCAGGAGGCCTTGGTGCAGCAACAAGTTGAAGAAGCTCGAGCCAAGATCGAGGATTTTGAGGCAAATTTACCCAGACCGGAGTGAATCGGGATGAGTCATAGGTGAGTGTTGGGGTCCTATTGTCCCTTGACCAATTTTTGGATATCCTTGTTCATGTTTGACCTCTTTTTGGACTTCAATAGGCTGGTCGAAGGTAGAGTGCAAGTCGAAGGTGGAGCGTAAGTTGAAGCAGAGATCGCGGGATCTCGACCCCTTTGTAGGGAATTTTTTGGGATTAGGGTTTATGTAATGGGTATGGGATGTCATCCCATGGGTTTACCCACGTTTGGGCCCATTTTGTAATCTATAAATAGATATCTAGGCGATGTAGGAAGATGCCAATGTGCTAAGTGAGAACAGTTGTGGATGCTTTGTGCATGTTATTTGTTAAGGACTTACAGAGCTAAGTGCAAGTGATTATAGGAAGCTTATTGTTGGGACTCAGAAATTTCATATTCTCATCCACCTTTCCCTCCATCCTTCTTCACATTTCATCGCCCCATTAACCTTTCATGATATCATTTCCATAAATATACTTGGGTTTCACCTTATCGTTATCCACTTTATTCATTTTAGTATTTAAAAGGAATTTGTGATTAAATGTTAGAAAATCAACATGTTTTCATATATATCTCAAATATGTGTGAGCTTTGTAATGTGTAGGAATATGTAAAGGATTAATTCAAAGGACTTCTCGAATA
>WSFP011411315.1:0-24542 GCA_009831015.1 Picea engelmannii
TAAGATCCCTTCCAACTGTCCTATGTTCCCCACACACTTCTTGCTCCAAGGATTCTGAAACCATGGATCTGATAGCTACTCACAATCTACCTTGACAAAGCAAATCTCAAATCCACTCTAACCAAGCTAACAATCCCAAGCCAAAAAGCTCCAAAGCTCAAAAGCTAACTTTCTCCATGAGAGCTTCTCTCCTTTTATAAGTTGAAGAGGATAAGGTGAGGAGGTTAGGATGATCCCACTAAATCATGAAAGAGAGTAAGATCCAAACCATTCGGATGCCACCTCACCATAGAAGTTTCTCCTTCTAGAAGATTCGAGAAAACGCTCATTTTTCCTACGTGTAAGCATTCTCGCACCCTGCCTATAGATCAACTCGTGAACCTCTCGCAACCTAGCTATGGTGCAACCTACAAGAATCAGGCATTCTCACACACTGCCTATATAGCAACCTGCGAACTTCCTTTTTTACAGGGTTTTTACGAGGGAAAATGCAGCTTCTTTTCTCAGGAAAATTTCTTCTCTCTTCTTTCTTCAGGAACTTAGGCCACTAACCCCTCTGAAGGCAACATATAGGTTTACATCATTAATGGTCATAGGGATGATGAAAATAATGGGTAACATATAACAAAAGACTTCTTAGAACAAGAAGTGAGAATTGTGAAGCAGACATATATTGAAATCATATATGATACAAGAGGTAATGAGACAGAAGCATATGCAAATTTAATGGTTGTTGTTCCAACAATCTTGATTGGATTAAGAATTTCAAGGGAAAATTAATATATACAATGCCAATTGTCAATTTTGGTACCAAGGATGGCGAGAAACAATTATTAATTTATGAGATGGTTTGATTCCTCTGGAAATCTATTAGAGGATTTGATGATGCCATTGGAGAACATAAGTCCTCCTTCTCAAGAGACTATTTTTCCCTTCTACATCATATATTCTACCTCCTTCTCCCATTCAAACAAGAGTACATACACACATGGTTGTTAACAATATGGATGCAATTGTTGCAACAAGATAAAGAAAAAGGAAAACACAAAGAAAAGATCAAAAGAAGAAGGGTAGAAATCAATACATGCAATACTCTGTTTTTTTCCATGTTTTATTCTTTATCTTTAAGAGCATTTTATGAAACGATGGAGATTAATTATTTAAAAACAAAAGATTTTTTGTTGGGAATGGGCCCCTTCACAAAATCCTCTCTCGGTTTTTACACTACTATCATAGTTTAAGAGTTTCAAATATATATTTGAGGCCTATTTTTCAGAGATTTCACAATAAATGATTTCTTGTTTTAGTGACCAATTGTTGGAGATTTTTAAAGCAGCTGGAGATGAATTTTTTGAAATAAAAAGACATTTTTGTTTTGAACGGGGCCCTTCCCAAAAACCTCTCTCGGGTTTTACACATCTATCATAGTTTTGGAGATACAAAGAGATCTTTGGACCCTATTTTTCAGGAATTTGCCAGATTTATTTTCCTAAAAAATCTCATGGACAACAGTTGATAAGCCACCTCATCAATTTGATGTGGAGATAATATATGATCTCCTCCTTGATTATTTGAAACAATAAACTAAATATAGATGAGGATGTTCAGATATTTTCTTTTGTATCTTTATGAATATGTATTCTTTCTATATAGATGGGGTAGAAGGAGAAGTTATGAAGGAGGATGGGTTGGGAACCGTTAGCCAGTTTTGAGAAGACATTGTAAAGAAAAGAACTATTTCATCTTGATACTAAATGGAACAAGATTTTTTATGGTCAGATTTATATTCTTTTCTATATTTCTATTGTTTTCTTACTTGAAAGCATGTTTAATCTTGTGCAAATCATTTGATCATTTTCTGTTTGTGAGTAAGTCAGTGGAAATTTTGTTGTTTTCTTGTTCATAATCAGATTTGTTTTCAAGTACATGTCTATTTTTTTCTTGAATGATATTTGGGATTAAAGAGTTTCATATGTGAGTGGACAAATTGAAATATTACATACTTATTTATCTTCAATACTCTTTTTCCATATGATTATTGAATTGACTACCATTTACTAAGTCGGTGAGATATGTATTTTCTTTTGCCTTTATGAATTGATATCATACATTATAATTTCCGAACCTTCAGACCAGTTAATTTTTTTTTTTTAATATTTATCCATAAAACCATTGCAATAACTTGATCATGCCCTAGATTTCCCTCTCACAGTCAAGTGCAACTTTAGGGACTAACACCTGGTGCGGGCGGCTAGGGATTCATCATCATTTGTTATCTTCTTTTCTCTTGTTTTCGTCCTTGTTTATTCTTTGTTGCAATATTTTCATAGCCTACTAAACTTGGTTAGCTTCCTTCTTGAATAAATGCATCCCATGAACTTGGGAGACCATTCAAGGTGGTCATGACCATTTCTTCTTCATTCATTGTATCACCAATGGATTCTATCTACTCCTTGATTTGGTTCACTCTTGAGAAGTAAGAGGATGGTTTATGAATTTTGCATCCTCACATTCTTTAACTGAGTTCTCAAGGTCATTGTTGCCTTCAAAAAGTTGGGTTAAAGCATCCATCATTTATTATGGAGTGGATATTGAAGATATGTGATGAATAAGATGGTCCTTAATGGAGTCTGCAACAATCCTCTTTGCTTTGACCGTGTTGTTCTTTTTCTTTTATTTAGCCTCATCTCCCTCTGGTTTTGAAACCTCTTCTTTAGTGAAATTCTCTAGATAATGTTCTTCTAGGAGGAGAGATACTCTGTACCTCTAGGCTTTGAAGTTGTCAGCTCCCTCCAACTTCTCATCAATTTTGGTTCTGGTAGTCATCCTGCTTCTAAATCAAAAATTCTGGATTCTAAATATTTCATCCAGGGAAAATATGTGCTCCACTAGGGCGCACTTGTTGGTGGTCTTGTTTAGTCTGGAAACCACTCCTATCAAGAAATATGACTCCTTTTATCTTCTATATCTTTGAATTATCTTTTATTCAGTCTCGCTCTGATACCATGTTGGAATTTTAGAAGTTACAGTTATCTTCTTTAACATTCATTAAACAATTGCATGTAATAGGATCACTGAAATATAAACAATCACAGAACACAAGGTATATCCTAGGAAACCCTCGTGGGAGAGAAAACCCAACAAACAATTATTCAGTATAGATTCCTTCAACCAATACAATGTCACGTTATATCTCTCCACAAATAGACCAAGACCAAGATACCGAAGACCAATAAACAAATACCTCATGCGCTAGACCTTCCTTTCTATGCTCCAAATACATAAGAGAAGGCGAGTTGTTTCTGTGTGTACAAATGAGAGGAAATCAACCTGTATTTTTACACATAATTGACTCCCAAAAAGACGTAGCCCTAAGAGGGGATATTTTGAATTTTACAATAAGGATAAAAATAAAATAATAATTTCTTTTGAGTCAATTTATACAATAAGATTACAATAACCTTCTCGAGGTTTGACCAATACAAATACAAAAGAATATCTTTCGTAGTTATTGTAAGCACCGGGAGTCACCCTTAGACTGCTAATAGGGTAAGCTCATTAGCCATTTGAAGAATAAGAGTAAATAAATAGCTTTTAAACTTGATAATGGATCAAACTGATATGATTTGAGACCAACTCCACTACACTAAATGAACATAAACTATGCTCTAGAAAAGAGGGTTAAAGCAACCTCCAATTAACATATATTTTACGAAAAATGAACAGAAGAAAGTGTAGAGGAACACTAAAATAATCAGACAATCTAAATTCCAGATCAATTGAGGAACTTTCATAAACTAGGAGGTTCATAATTCATAAATACAGAATACTTAAATGGAGAAATTTCACAACAGTATACAACAAATCTTTTACTGCACATTCCTGTAAACTAAATTGTAAATGAATCATTCATGAACAACACTCCATTAAATTAGAAGGTAAACGAATAGATGGAGAAGAACACAAGTTGATTTTCAATTTCATATAAAATCCTCAAATCTAGATTCGCAGAGTTTGAAACTTAAAAAATTAAGATGAGAGTATTAGCCTGAGTTTATATCACGCGAACCCCTATGTCGTATTACAATCCTGAATGTATAGGCTATCCTTAACCCACCTCTTAGGAATTTGATATCAATCAATTACATAGGATTCCCTTAATCCTAGGAGTTTGTTGCAAAAGGTTACAACATAAAACATAACTAACTCCTAATTTCTAGGGTCTTGTCTAGGCTAGTTAATGGATACAAAACACATCAAGCTACATGATTTGATGATGGAACACTTGTCCCTCTCATCCACCTAAAGATTTGGAGGAGGTTTGTTCCAGCTGGAAATTAAACGCACACCAATTCTAACTAACTATACAGTTTTGCAGCGAACCCGTGGATATTCGCTACGAAATCTGTCTCCAGTGTTTTCGCAGTGTTCAGGTAGAAACTTGCTAAAAAATCTTTGTTTTCAACTTTTTTGAATTTTGAAGCTTGATTTTGTTGTATGCAACCTCAACATGTCAATCCTAAGACTTGAGTAGTCCCCAAAAATGAGACCTTCTTTGAACGTTATTTGTGAGCCTCTGAAATTTTTGATTGCTTCTTGTACCAATAGGTCCAGTTTCTTATTTGAAGCTTCTTCACCTATTTGATGTAGCCTTCCTTTCAGTGACCCATTCTCTTTCTGTAAAACCCTATTCTTCCTGTACATGTTCTTGAATTTCCTGTGCAGGGGCAGGGATATTCTAACCATGTTACTACTCTTATCAAGGGCTTCCTCACAAGAATCCATGTGCTCTTCTATTCTAGTCTTCATTTGTCTATTCTCCTCTCTTAATTGAACAATTAGGGATTGTGCTTCCTTTAGCTACTTCCTGAGCATCTTAAATCTCAAATCACTTTATTATGATTATGGTTGATCTTCAATACTTTTTTCAGCTTCATGATGAACATGCACCTTAGATGCACCTTCCTCCATAAGAACTAACTCTTTTGTTGTTGACCTAGCCATGGGTCTTCTAGGTTTCACCATTTCTAAAATTGGAGGAGTGAAAACCAAGTTATTTCCTCTCTTCTTACTCTTCTTTTTGTCAGAAGCCTCAACAACATCCTCAACTATTTCGATGGTCCGATCCAGTGATTCTTCAACCTTCTCCCTTTTCCTTTTTGATTTACTAGATGTTGTCTGAGATATCTTCTCACTTGAAGAAGGGATTTTCCTTTTTTCTTGTGGAGTACTACTAATATCTTCACTAAACCCTGCTCAAAACAAGAAGGTGACCCAATCTCCATTTTTTTTCTAAGTTCTTTGGGAACTAAAAGTTTGATGAGGCCAGAGTGGAAGATACTATGTTCAACTCATTTAGACCTTTCCTGAACCTTGTCTGGAATCTTTCCCAAACTCCTATAAATATAAAAAGGCAGATTGAGGGCTTTCTTACTAGTGAAGTGCATAAGAAGCCTGATGTGGTATTGATAAACCATATTGAAGTGTCCCTCATAGGTAAAATAACATTGGACTACATGCAACAACTTGTTAAAATGATCTAGAATATAATTCCTTGGTACCCCAACTGATATCTTTTCATTATGATTCTCTGGATTGAATTAATCATTACAATAGGTGGAGTCTAGAGCCATCCTTTTGAACCATTTGTCTCCTTGCATAGGTATCCCAGTAGTTGTTGCAATGGTGTCTTTTGAAACATGGAACTCCATTGGTCTTATCTTTATCTTAACCCCATAAAAGTTTAAAGTGAATTCTTTAGCCACCTCCATGTCATATCCTTTCAATATCTCACAAAAATTCATACATCCATCTCTCTGAAATAATTCTCTGAAGGTTGGATCTGAGTCTAAAAGTTGCAAACCCTAGGGTTCAATTCTGGCTATCTTATCTCCTTTGTTACTCTTCTTCTTTTGCTTCTCAGGTTCCATGAATGTTGGTGAAAATCAAAGGATAATGGTGAGTTTCAGCAACGAACAAAACTTTGGAAGCGCCCAATTTGTAGCATATAGAGTTTTAGCAACGAACTTGTTTGGCAGTGTACAGATCTTTGGCAGCGCAAATTTGCAGCGCCCGAGATTTTGCAGCATTCTATTTGAAATTTACAAAACATATATGACATAACCCATGAATCAAAGGACTCATTATGACTTGCAATTACATGACTCTTATCATGAAAATTACACTAACTCCAACATTCAAACTAATGATTTCAATCCATTGTGGAGGAAAGGCAAGTTGGGAGCAATTTGACAGGTGCAGTACTATGCTAGGAAAAATCATAACTTTTGTGGTGAGTTTATAATGATATATTAAGTGGCACAAACTCATATTGAAAATTTAAGAGACCCTACATACATAACATGAAGTGACCTACATACCTTTAAAAGACCTAACCTAATGACATTTATTTACTCAAGTAACAGACACTATATACAAGACTAAACCAACTCATGATTTTTCAATAACATGTAAAATCCCTTAAAAGTGAGTCAATGAGCCTCTTATCTTGTCATGGAATACTAACCTTAAGACTTTGAAAAATACCTAACAAGGACTAAGAGAAAAATGAGTTTTCTTCTTGTATAGACATGAATTATTTGGGAAATGTCTTTAAATAGAAACTAAACTAAAACAAAAACAAAACAAGGTGGAAATTACCCCCAGTACATTTCATGTGCTAACATTTGGCTCCTTCTGGGGGTGGAGACCTCCCTCTGAGGTTCCAAGAACCCTTGCAGTTCTAGTGCCTTTACTAAGACCTGAATATAATTATGATGTCAACAATTGTGCATTTTACATGAAAACCAATCATACTGCAAAAGCCAACATGTTTCTCCATTGGGAATGGAGTCATTATTATGCAAAATATCTAAAAACATCGATATTTACAATGGAAATTAGGCCACCCATGACCTTAGTAAAAATATTTCTTAATGAAATTCCCATTGACTGGGCCGCTAGAGATTTCAATTCCCTCCAAGTTCTGCAACTTAAAAGTGTTATTGTTTAAAACTTCATGAATCTTAAAAGGGAATGTCCACAATGCTTCAAACTTACCATGTTTACCTTTATCTTTCCTTTGAGAATTCTTTTTCAAAACTAGATCTCCTAGCTGAAAATTTTCATGTTTATCCTTTCTGTCAAAGATATCTTTGATCTTTTGTTGATGGCTCTGTGTTTTTTCAAACAATTTCTCCTTGGTTTGTTGAACCTCTACCAGTTGGTACATCCTTCTAACCATGTCATTATTTTCTCCCTCAAGATACTGTAAAAAATTAGCCGCGAGAAAAGCCAATTGTGCAGGAAAGATAACGTCCATACCATAGACCAATTGAAAAGGTGTAGTGCCAATTGATATTTTAGTTGTCGCTCTAACAACCCATAGAGAAAAATTTAGCTTAGAATCCCATCCTTTCTTGTTTTCTTCTAGCAATTTTTTAATAATTTTCACCTAGCTCTTATTTGAATATTCTGTAATTTCGTTACCCTGTGGGTAATATGAAGTAGAATGGGTAAGCTCAATGCCATATTTTTCCCAAAATTTTATCAAAGGATCAACTTAAAAAGCTGCAGCATTATTAGTGAAAATCCTTTTAGGGAAGCCAAACCTTGACAAAATGTCCTCTAAAAAGTGATAATGACTTTATGTGTAGCATTCCTGGTGGGCACAACTTCAATCCATTTGGTGAAATAATCTATAGCAGTTAAGATTCACCTATGTTAACCACTAGAAGGTGGATGGATTTCTCCAATAAAATCCAATCCCCATTGTTGAAAGGGGCCAGACACTACTATAGGTTTCAAAGGTAGTGACTTGAGATGTTTCTTTCTTTAGAATATTTGACATTTTTCACAAGCTCTTATTTTAGCATAGACGTCAATAAAAAAATGTGGCCAATAATATCCATCTCTAAGTATTTTGTAAGTTTTTGTTCTCCAAAAATGGTGTCCTCCACACAAACTTTCATGAAATTCAATCATTTCCTATATTGCTTCTTCTATATCTAAGCACCTCAACAAAATCCGAGAAGGATCCTTCCATAGAGAATTTGATCATTAATACAATATTTCACTATTTTGATCTTCAAGGATATCACCTTATCTTTTTCAACACCAGGAGGATGTTGTAAGTTCTACAAGAAATATATGTTATCCTTATACCAAGATCATTCAACCAACTTTAAATCCACCTACAAGTTGTTGTTTTGAATTTCATAATGTTCATTTCTAGAATTGGTGCCCATGAAATTTTCCCCTAGAAATTTACAATTTGACTTTGGTAGCAATATTGCTAATCCCTATCCTTTAACCAAATTAGTAAGCTTTATCTCGAGATCAAATTCTAAGATTTTTGCAATCCATTTGCTTCTCCTTCCATCAATATCAGACTAGATTAGAATATCCTTCACTGCATTTGAGGGTACATAAGGAATAATCTTGGAATGAAGACCATACACTCTAAATTCCTTGAGATCCTTAACCAATGCATAGGCTTGTTTTTCCATGATATCATATCTGATCTCAACGTCCCTTAAATCTCTTCTAAATAAAGAAATGGGATGCTTCAAGTCATCTCTATTTTTCTGTACAAGTACAACATCCAATGTGTCATTAGATGCAAAATAAAAAATGAAGAATTAATTTGAATAATTAGGGATTATTAACATGGGAGCATCAACTAAAGCCTTCTTAATCAGTTCAAAAGAGTTTATGGCATATGTAGTCCATTTCACTTCACTGTTTTTCCTCAACATACCAAAGATAAATTTTACCAGTTCAACAAAATTGGATATGAATCTTCTCAATAAATTGATTTTTCATAGAAAGGATTGAATTTCTTTCTTGGATCTTGGCAAGGTAAGTCCTTGAATAACTTCCACTCTACTAGGATAAATATTCACACCATCAAATGAAACAATGTGACCAAGTAACTTAACTTCTTTCGTAGTAAACTATGATTTTTTAGGATTTAAGGAAATCCCATACCTCCTTCATTTTAAGAACACCTTTTTCATCCTGCAGAGATGTAGACTGAATGGAAAGTGTTGTGTTAATGAAGGAAATATGTAAAGGAGGTCTCAAGTTCAATTCTCACCCCAACTTACTCGTGTCTCATGCTTGCGGGTTGTGTTGATGCACCTAAAGGTTATAATGGTAGAATACAAGAATCGACCCCATGTCACGCGAGTATGAGAGCCACCTAAGTTGTCAATTAGTCTTGATCAGATTTGGAGAAAAAAATGATATCATCTAGATAAATCACCACAAATTTATCTTTCTCACCAATAAATGAAATATTCATTGCTCGTTGGAAAGTAGCCCCTGCATTCATCAGTCCAAATGGCATCTTAGCATACATAAAAGTACCCCAAGGAGTAGTAAAGGTTGTTTTTCCTTTATCCTCTCAATGCAGAGAGATCTGGTTATAACCTGAAAAACCATCAATCATGGAAATCCTTTTTGAACCTACCACCCTTTGTAAAATGTGTTTCATCTTAGGCAAAGGGTAATTGTGTTTCCAAGAGAACTTGTTAAGATTCCTAAAGTCCACAAAGAGTCTAATTTACCCATTCTTTTTTTTGAATGGAACAAGATTGGTTATCCAGTCTAAAAATCTAAGAGGAATAATGATTTTTGCATCAAATGTTTTTTAACTTCCCTTTCCATGATAGGCAACAACATAGGATTAATTTTCCTGAGTTTCTTTCTAAAGGGATTTGTGTCATCCTTCAAAGGAATCTTATGCTCAATTATACTTTTATCATATGTTTTTAGGTCCTCATATTTCCATGCAAAGACATCTAAAAATTCCCTTAACAATTTTACATATTCAGCTCTTTGTTTTTCTATTAGACTTTTGGACAACCTTACATATTTTGGTTCCTTTTCAGTTCCTAGGTTACAATTTATCATGTCTGGATCCTCACTTGGACTATTTATCTTGACATGAAAATCATTGTGGTCAAACAACATTTCTAAAGGCACTAATCCCCTAGGAATACGATTGCTCGACAAATGAACAATATGATGGTCTCCAATCTTATTTACAAATTTATCATTTTTCATATTTTCATTAACATCCTCATATTGATCTATATGCAATGCATAAAACTCATCAATTATTTCCAAGAATATCTTCAATTCATCATCATCTTCAAATACTTTCCAATATTTAACATTGTCATGGATTGCAGGTCTATACTTCACCTCAACATCATACCTGAGTTTTGGAGGTAGAGGAGTGTTGGTTTATTACTCTTATTTACTGGTTGAGTTTGTTGACCCAGGGTTCATGTCTCTTCGGGTTTCCAAAAAAGCCTCTAAAACTATCGGCCCTCCTGGTAAACCAGAAGACAACACAACACACAGAATGCGCTGCGCAGTCTCACCTGAGATAGCTTTAATGGGTGGCTGCAAGACTCATGTGTTTATAGCCTAGGATTGAGTGTGAGATATGAGAACTATATGTTGAACCATTATTGTAACTTGTAAACATTGTATATTTTCATTGATGAATAAGCATGAAATATAATAACTTGTTCATTAAGCATAACAATAACTACTGAAGACAAATAAATATATGCAAGAATTCATCACATAAAATAGATGTTACCATGGTTCACCCCCCTCCTGGGCTACATTCACAAAGATTTGTCTCTCATCTCTTTTATTATAGTATTTCCGCATCTACAATGTCATGCGCTTTACAACTCTTCTCAGTCGGGTAAGGTGTATATGAGGTAGACTAGATCGAACCAGGCTCCTTAGCCTGTGAAATTACCCTTAATATCTACCCTTTATCTTCTCCTCTAGCTCAATAGCTTATACAAAATAGGTCATACAACAAACTATTATATATCACATCAACTCATGCATACTTAAACAACAATATCAACAACTCGATAATACTCTGAATCCTTCTAAAACAACTTGAACCCCTATGATACCTAAGTATCTATATTTATACATTTAATGGCTCTTCAACAATTACAATACATTACCAAAACCCTAAACCTAACGTTGTTAGGTCTTCCTTGCATGCGCGCATGCTTTTCTTCCTTCTAGTTGTCACTTTCCTTGTGCATGCTTTATTTCCCAAAATCGCCTTGCTTTTCCTGCTTTGGCCTGCCTCCAACAAGGAGATTTAAAACTGCTTGCAGAAACAACTAGAGAATCAACCAATGAATTAACACTTCTTGGAATAAATGATATGTTGAAAGCTGAGAAATGTTTTTTTGACTAGGTCCCAAACTTCATTTCTATAAGCCTTCAATCTGGCATCCTTTATTTGATAAATTTTCTTGACTTGTTGCACGATCAACTCAACATCTTCAAACATTGTCAAGCCCTCAATATTCATGTTTTTGCAGCCCTAAGCCCTAAAATCAAGGCCTCATACTCTGCAATATTGTTAGTCACTTCGAATTCAATCTTAAAAGACAAAGTATTGACCTCTTTTGAAGGAGAAATGAAAACTATCCCTGCACCGGCGCCATCCCTTGAACAAACACCATCAAAGTACATTTTCCATAAAGGAATACCCCCACATTTAATCTCATGTTTGACTGAAATGTGACTTTGAAATTTTGAGCGTGGCTTAAGAGAATCAGAAAAATGAAGAACACTTGATCCCAAATCAGTATCTACAACATAAATTGGATGATTTGTATAATTATGTTCATCATTGATGATATAGGCTAGTTGACTTTCCCTATACAATCTCCTATGTTCACCCCCCAAAACAGGTATTATGGCAAATGAAAGGTCCATCTGTAGGGTTCCACCTAATCTTTCAATCCATGACCTAGACAACAACATTCCAAATTTTGGGGGTACATCAACAACCACTATATCCATGACCATACTCTTCATGGGTAGCTAGAAAAGAGTGACAACTAAATCCTTTATGACGCCTAGGAACTTCACTTTCCTAGAATGAAAGGAATAAAGGTCATGATAGTTTTTTGTAATATCTAATCCCAACTCATCCATGACATCTTTTGGCATTAAATTATGAGATGCACCAGAATCCATAAGGTAGTTATGCAGGATTTTACCATGCACATTTAGGGAAATCTAAAAGGGAGGGGAAATTTCATCTCTATCCTCCACCAGGGGTCTTAATACGACCACAGGCTTCTCATCCTGCAAGTTTACTGAATCTGATTGAGTAGGATGAGATTCAAGATGTAAAATTCTCGAGATGGATCTTTTAAAATCTTCATTTTTTTATCAACTCAAGTAGTGGGACATGAATTTTAATTTTCTAAATCTCATTTTCAAAATTGAAAGTATAATGTGATATTTGAATTTCCCTTACCTCATGAGTATGGACCTTTATTGTTGATCGATTATTATGTCCTCTTGCTTATTTGTTAGGTGTAGATTTTGTAGGAGCATCTGTCTTCTTGGGCCGAGGAGGTGTACTCTGTTTTTTAGATCTCAAATTATACCTATTATGAGCTTCATCTTGACAAATCTACTACTCTTGACATTGTTGATATAGCTAGTTAAAGATCAAATATTATTCATAAGCACTTTGATTCAAATAAGGAGAAATATATGTATCTTCAATGCAATGGATCTCCTAATATTTTTCTTCATTACTTTCCTCCTCTTCATCAAATAAGTTGTTCTGAAAGGGAGCTTTTACCTTTTGATCCTCATTATTTCTTCAATCTCTTTGCAAAATATGCAATGGGTTATTCTGTCTTCTGAACTGATTTATGTTTGCAACATCTTGAGGGTTTTTTCTTGCTTGCTTCCCTTCAAGTTTCATCCTTGCCATTTTTTTAGACAATGATTTGACCAATTTAGCCAACTCATCAATCTTTGGGTCTGTGTTTGTAGCACCTATAGGAGAAGCCTCCCTTTAATGATTTCTCTTTTCTTTATTAGACCTGCACCTTGTTGACGCATGAAAAAGCACAACTTCAAAACCCCTACATGTAAAGGGTTGCAATTCCTAAAGTATTATACAAATATATATATACATACCTATATAATAATAACTAGATAGGTGGGACCCCTACCATTATCATTTGATGTGATTTTGTTCTCATGATAACATCACAAGGTTTTCTTTGTTTTGGAAACACGAATTGAAGAATATAAGCAAGTCATATTGAATGGAGGACTACTCCTTATGATTGGTTGTTGCATTTATGTCTAATCTCGTGGTTATGGCTCTGAGTGGCGTTCTTACTATTGTTTGTGATGGGTATGTTTATCTCTACAAGGTATAAATGGTGAGAAGGGGAATGGATTGTAAAGAACATGGGCTTACCTTGTTCTTTTATGTGATCATTGATTTAGTTGAATTATGTGTGGGCACGTATTAATATGATATGGTGTATCTCCTAGAATTTTGTTATATCCATGGTATTAAGGTTGGTATGAAGTTTGACATGTGGTTGTGTTATGGTGTTTATTCGACATATTGCAATGGTCATTTGGTATATTTTCTACATTGGATGATTGCCAATGTTAGGTTATGCTAGCGCTAGTATGTGCCCTCATACTATGGTAGTTGGTCTTTAATGTGGAAATGATGTGCAATAGGTGCACATCGCTCCAACCCTACCTTGGGAGACACCAACCTCCCCAGTCACATTTGGTCTATCTCTGGTTTCTTTGAAGTGCTTGACCTTCTTGGGAAAAAGATTGGAAACTTTGTTGCATGCTTCCTACAGGTATGAGTTATGGTCCATTCATGTTATATGCCGCTCCATAATAGCTTAAGGGTTGGCTCTTTGATTTTTCCTACTGATACTTGCTTTCGGAGTTTCGAATGGTGTAAGTTGCTACTCTGTGGAATGGTTGGTTGATTTCTTTGGTGGGGTTCTATGTTATGGTTATGGTTTCTCCTTTTGATTGGGCTATGTGTTCTAGTTTTGTGACAATTGTTTCAAGATTGGTAAATGCTTATGGTTCGGTCATCCCAAATTGTGTATGGGTGACCATTGGTTGGCATGGGTTGTGGTTTTCCTTCTCACTAATGCTGACCACAATCGCTCTGTTTTGGGTGGAGGTTGTGATAAATATGTTTCAGTAGGTTTTAACCTTAGATGTTTGCCTAATCCTATGATATTATAAGGTAAAATTCTATGGTATGTAACCATGCTCAGTCGACCCTCCTAGAACTGTCGTCAATTGAATATTGTTTGGGTTTTCTTATATTGGTCTGGTTATACATGGTAGCACTATGGTATCGATTTTGGTTTGTTTCAGTGATGAATCTAAATGAGCTTCCTTATATCAAAATTGTTGACTCCAATGGAACTACCATCCATTGATTTTGATTGGAGTTTATGTTGGATATCATTAAGAGAAATACTTATCTGTTGATAATTCTGGTCGGTCCTGATGAAAATATATTTATGCCGACTTTACCCTGTTGATAAAGGTTTCAATGAATTACTGCTCTAATTGTAGTTGTGGTATGGTTGGAAAACTCACTATTGGAATCTCATTTGATATTGTTGGGCTCTGATAGACTCATTGTTCTGGAATTGTTGTCATTCCTTCCTCCTGGGTCCTAATTGTTGTCGGGTCACTGTTCAAGGATACCCTATTAAATTATTTAAAAAAATATTATGCAAAGAAAATGTGAGTCTGGCGAATGAGCATGTGTTATGGTTGATATGTTGTGAGACACATAAAAGGAACCTGGGCATACCTGGCATACCTAGGCATACACTGTCGACCAGAAAGAGGCATTTAAAATGATTTTTAATGTATATCGGGTTTGGGATTGATGTGGAAGTTATTTGATGGTTTTGTTTTCTACCATTGATTAAAAGATATGATGTATGGGACATTCCTTGCACCCTTGCGTGGGTTATGAATAAATGCATGAAGTGAATGTTGGTGTTATGGATGGCAATTCTGAAGCCTTTTATATGTTTGAAACAACTGGGTCTGAGTTAAGTTATGAACATAATTTTAATTAAATGTTACAGTGATACTTTTAAATAAATATTTTTCAATAACAGAACACTAACCGTCTCATTTCCCAACCATTATACCACTTTATGCTCAATACATCCCCCTTGCCCTCCCATGCACATTTAAATTTCCATGTTCTGTTGTTGTAAATTTCATAAAAAGTAAAGAGGGCAAAAGGAAAAAGCAATTGGTTGATGAATTTATGAACAGATTCCATGTGTGTAGTAGAAAAGTATAAAATCCAACCTTTAAATCTATTTTAGATAGTTAATGTATGGATTATTAATGCTCATGAATAATTGGATATTGCTATAGAGAAGTCAGAAGGCAACAACAATGGGAAGAGATCCAATGCATCCCATAGTAAATATGGGTTTTGATATTATTGATTATGTTTATTTTACTATTATGGACATCATTGTACTTTCCAGGATGTTATGGCTATTCTTTTTTACTTGCTTAAAACAATATTATTATTTTTTGGACAGTTGGGACAATAGCATACTTTTGAACACATATGAGAGACATTTTGGATATAATGCTATTTTCGTAAGCTTAATATTACTATTTTGAGCATATGTTATGATGGGGTAGGCACAAGGAGATATTTCCAAATCATTGTTTTAATTATTTTTTTATGGCAGAAAATTTAAAAGGAAATTAAAGGGAATCACAAGGGGGTCCCACCTATTTAGCTATTATTAGACCCTTATTGTTATTATTATTATTTACTTGTCCTAACTAATTAGTTAAAGTTAATTTGGCTTAACTAAAGAAAGGTAGTTCAACTACCATAACTAATTGAAGAAAGATAAAATCTCAATCAATTGAAGGGACAAGGAGGAGAATAGAAGGAGAAAGACAATACTAAAGTTTTCTGTTTAGTTAAATGAGATATGTTCAATTGTCATTCATTTTTTAGTTTACTTGAAAGCCCAATCCTCTTGTTGACAACAGGGTCTTATTGAAGGCAACAAGGTTCAAAATTGAATCATGCTTTTCAGTTGCTTGTCTTAGAGGTGTTGATTCATCCTTGATAGTCTGTGTATTCTCGTTTGTTTGTGAATTAGTTTTCATGGTTGATAAAGAATATCTTGCAAAGTCAAAATGACAGCAGTTTGTGGAAAGTTGATCCAAATCATTAATTTCATTTTTATTTTACTGTCAGAGTCTTTTTGTATGGTTCCCATCGGAGATCTCTAAATCTGACTTTGGTCCATACCCTCGCAGGGGTTTGTAAAGAGAAATACACTTTTGGTATCTCAGAATGAAATAAAATCATATTATTATTTTGTCTCATACATGTGTTTTCATAACTTGGTTCCTCTTTTTGTTTTTGATCTCCTTGTTTACTTTATCATAAAATCTATATACATTCCTGTAGCCTTGCATAAATTTTATTTTTACATTGCAACATATACAAATCATAAAACCATCCTTAATCCTTGCAATTAACACTTGCAGATTGAGTGAATGTTTTTGAGGCTATAAATCCCAGGTGACATTCGCAACTATCTTGTCCTAGCCAGGAAATATCTGAAAATGATTGAGTAAGGTGTCCCATACATTTTTCTCAACACTCCTCAATTTTTCTACTACCAATATGTTTGACTCAACTTCCAAAGCATCATCTTGCATATTGTCTAGCGTAGAAGAACTTATTTCCATTAATAATAAACAAAATTTAGAATCAAATCATTTGCATATGTAATCTTTGTAGATGTATTTGTAGGCTTGATTTTTGTTGGAACCTTATTATACATCTTATTGAACCTTTTTAAGAACTCAAAAACATATTCCTCATCTTTCCTTTTAATGGATCCAAACTGTATGATGTGATATTAAAAGTCCTTTTTGTCCCCCCAATGTTTTAAGAAAGCATCATCTAAAGCATAAATCCCATCTATTGATCGTGGAGGAAAACCTATAAACCATTTACGAGCTTCACCATCCAAACTTTGGACAAAAACCTCATCTAGACATCCTCATGCTCTATATTTAGATTATCCGCATAGCTATAAAAAGCTACATGGTGTTCTTGTGCTGTGATATCTTCCTCACCAGTGAAATTTGGCATATATTTTATATAATCCCTAGATGGAAGGGAATTCATAGGTTGGGGAAGTACTAAAGGTGCATGTCTTGCAACCATAATGACATCCATTCTATTTAGTGGTGGGTTAAATCCTGCCATTTTAGGAAAAAGAGGCCTCTGGCTCTTAAAAGAGTTGACTAGTGATAAAGACAAGGGTTGAAACTTACTAGTGGATGGTATGATTCTAGGTGCTGATGAATTTTTTTACAGCAGGAGGGTTAAAAGAGAAGGAGAATGAGGTGAAAAAGGCTCGGATTTAACTGAAACTTAACCAAATTTTGGTGATTTTATTTAGATCTTAGTAGGGGACAAAGTTTCCTCTTTTTCAACTTCAAAAGACTTTGATAAATCAACACTTGGAAAAATGTTGGCACAAGGGAATACCTAGGGTTAAACGCTACAACAACACACCAACAAAACCCTAACTACCAGCCCTTTCAGCAACACTTGCAAAGGAGATGAAGTCTCACTCGAAGTAGAGGTAGGGGTGGTTGAAAGATTCCAGTGTCTGTAACCATAGCTGGGACACTGATATGTGACTGCAACACCTTAACAAAGCACTTATCAATATAGATCATCAATATTTAACCATTATTCACTTCGCAGATAAAACCCTACTTAAATAGCATCGCAATATTCAACCAGATCTAGCATCTAATAGCACTTAGCATGATGAAACAGATCAGATCGAGAAAATTCAAGCACTAAGAACATTCACATAGGTTATATATATTCATTCATAGTATTCAACACTAAACTACCATGTTAGATTCATCTATCCTCTAACAGAGCACTAAGCATTTAAGCAGATAAACAAGAGAGAAACAATAAAGCACAAAGCATTCACAACACAGGATATATGTGGTTCACTCACACCTTGGGGCTACGCCCATCAACTCTTCATCTTATTTATTATATTCTTTAATCAGTTACATGCATAGAGCCACAAAATCCTTACTTCGCATAGGACAGGAGATCTGCACGCACTCCGCTAGACCCTCATTCCTCAAGTATATCTAAGCACAAAGCCTTACACAACCCTTTACAGTCACTTTCACTTAGCTTTGCAAGTCTCACACAGCATGCAAAAAGCACTTTACAACCATTACTTGCACTTAGCACCTCTTACAACTGACTTTTCATTTGCACTTAGCCCTTTGTTCCCCTCACTACATCACCTAGACTTCTATTTATACATTACAAGATAGGCCTAAGCATGGGTAAACCCATGGGCCGACATTCCCATACCTGTTACATAATCCCAAATCCCCAAAAAGGGCCCTAAAAGGGGTCAAGATCCTACGATCTCTGCTTCGTCTTGCTCTCTACCTTCAACACCTATCAAAGTCCCAAAAATAGGTCAAACATGACTAAGGATCCTCAAAACTTGTTCAAGGGCCAACATGCCCCCAACACTCACCTGCGACATGTCCCGAGTCACTCTAATTTGGGTAGCTCTGCTTCAAAAGCCTTGAGCTTGGCTCAAGCTGCTTCAACTTGTTGTTGTGCCAGAGCCTCTTGTTCGATGAACTCTTGTATGACTTCTTCATTGACAGGTCCCTCTAGGCGTTGTTTAGCTGCAGTGATGACTTGCTCCAGTTCTACTCCTCAGACTTCGACCTCTATGAACAATTGGTAAGCCTCATACTATATAGGTTGGAGCCTATGACTTACTTCCATGACCCTACTCTGAATGGTGTGAACCTACTACTGGGTAGTGCGTTGCTCTTGGGATTGCTTCATTCTTTCAACAACTGACAGGGGATTTAATTGCGCCTGTATTTTTTTTGCTTGTTGCTTCACCTCCAGGAGTTGTGACTCCAATTCCTTTAGTTCTGGATTCTCAGTGAGTTTCTCATAAGTCTTGGCACTATGATCACTCAGTTGTTTACATTCCAAGGCGAGGCCCTTGATTCTTTCAACTGCGCTTTGGACAATTGCTTCTCTTTGATCCCTCACATCTTGTGGGGTGTTGGGCACTGTGCGGAGTTCTAAGTATACTATTGTTTGTTTTAGTTGCTAGATAGATTCCGTGAGCTTCTCTACTTGATGCTCAACTTAGTCTTTTTCCTTGGGCTCTAAGCCTATCATAGAGCGAAGTCATTTGTCAACTGCTTCTTTCACTTCGAGTTGCATTGCGAGCAACTGTTCCTTTTCTTGCTGAATCTGTGCTTTCTCCTCTTCAAACTTCGTCTAGAGAGAAACCTTCTCCTGGTCCGCAACTTAGTGTTGTTCTACAAGCACTCCTTGCACTTACTTCAAGGCCTGGGTGGCTTGTTCTATTTCTTCTTATGTGCGACGAAGGTGAGCTTTGACCACAACAGCTAATCGACGGAGTTGGGTTGGCTCATCTCCCAACTTAGGTTCTTCCAATGGCAGGGACATAGAGGACACTACACGGTTGGACTGAAGGGCCTGTTGTATGCCTTGGAGTTCAACCTTGATCTGGTCATACATTTCCTCCTTCTTGGATTCTTTTTTCTCCAATATTTCTTGCGAGGCGTCGTTTACCGCTAGGATGATGAATTCAAAATCATCGACAGTGAGTATAGTCTGCATCTTGGTCAAGGTGGCTCTGGATTTCTTTTGGGAAGAGGGTTTCGAGGGATAAGCCTTCCTATTCTTTAAGGGATCAGTCTCATCTCTAGGAGATGTTACTTTGCCTTGATTTTGCTCATCTTCCTTACCATTTATTTCTTCCACTTTGTCATCACCCCCTCAACCAGGTGATATTGAGGCAGTTTTTTCGGAGGAGCTGCTTAAGTTTTGGACTTCTTGGGTCTTCTTCCTTCTACTGGGTCTGGGTGTATCATGTTCTTTGTGTGTGGTATCCGGGCTATCAGGGTCAGACATCTCTGTAGGGTCTATGAGAATAAGGAGGTCTACCGACCAATCCTTAGTGATCTCCTCAAGGTCCTCTTCTGTGAGCTTGTAGTATGACTGAAGCTCATCTTTGTGTTCATCTACCTGTGCAGTAATATAGATGAAGTGTTGATCTATGTGGAACTTCATCAAGTTTCGGAACCTCTGTAGGGTGTTCGGAGTCATGCGAGGTTCAACTTCGATGGTTGTCTTTAGATGGAGGTAAAATGTATGAAAAACTGTGTTCGACTGCTACTGCTTCCCCATATCGCTTGAGTACCAGAGCATGGTGAACTTTGCATCAAGCCGCTTGAATGGCTCGATGTCTGGGAAGGTCACACCTTTTATAATTTCCCAAGCAACAAACATGGTGAGAATCAGGATCCAGCTAAAATGGAATTCATAGCCCTGATCCTGTGCTTTGTGGCAGTCCAGTTCAAGTTGATTAACTAGGTACTTCACCCAGTTCATCTGTAGACCTTCCACACACTTCCCTATAAGGTCAATAGAAAATCTTGTGACCCGCGTGGGTCGGTTCTTCCTTATTGTCTTTCCTACAACTAATTAGCATGCTAGGTGCATTGCGCCATTTTGGATGGATGCTACCTTGTATCCTCACGTTCCCTTCTCAACATCGTCGTATGTATCCTTGATCTTCTGTGCTAGTGCGCGATTTGTGGCTTTTCCTAGATAGAAATTTTGCGGGTTAGGTCCTTGCATACTCAATCATGTGATCCTATGGATCAACATCAAATCGACTATGATACGACAGTCGAGCTATAAGTAGCCTCCATGGTAACATGAAAATAGTATGAAACAAGCGTTGATTTCCTGGTGCCTTTCGAAATGTGGTATTTTCATTACATTCAGTAGGGTGGTCTGCGCGAGGTTCATCATCCACGACTGGGGGATTATCTTTGAATTCTTCCCCTTCGTCTCGATCAATTATTTATACGGGGCGAGAATGATATGGTTCTTGTGATTTCTGAGGTTAAAGTCACTGAACTTCAACGTTGCAATCTTGTCCTGATGTGCTCTCACTGTGCGTATCCCCTTCGAGAGGTACGCAGTAACCATGGTGTACTCAAAATATCTTGGCACACTATCTCGACTCACCATGCCAGCCAGAGGAAAGATGTAGTCAGGCAATATGGTCAGGATCAGCTTCGCATTTGCTAGGTCATATTTGTGCTTGGTTGTCTTCTCTGATCTGCGAGCAGTCGATGGAGAGGCTTGCACTCCTCTTGTCGAAAACTCTTGTATGCCCACAGACATTATTCTCTCAGATATTAATCTTTCAGTCATGAGGTCAATGAGTAACTCCTTCACAGAATCTTCGACTACGCTAAGTTCTTCAGACATACACGCTCGTGGCTGAATATATCAGGTCTGAATGGTAACCTCTCAATGCTACGGGATGGATGGTGATAGCGTTGTTGTGAGGGAAATCTCCTTACAAACTAGAAAATAGGGTTATACTTTGCATGCAGATATGACCAAGAGAAAAACTACTTTCTACCTTCGTCCTGAGACTTAAATCCCATTTCTTTTCAGTAAATACATGGCCAGATCAACCTACCTTGTTCTGGGCGTTTGATATCGATCCTTTTTCAAACTTGATCACTTGTTCACAGTTCTCCTTCCAAAGATGACCTGCATACAAGACAAGCAACGACTACACATGCATCTTACCTATAGACTAATGGGTTAGAGATTCAAACATGTACTTAACAAACTATGAATAACTCATGAATTGGGATGGGAAAAGCATTTTTTTTATTACTTTGAATGAATCAACTTAAAAAAAATGGAGAATGACCATCGCTTTGCAAACCTGATCCTGGGCTCCTCTTCAACTGTCCTCCAACTTCTTTGCTTTGTATCTCTTCTAGCACAAGGATGGCTAAAGGGTTGGGACAATGGGAATATGCAAATGGGCAGAGTTTCTTTGCTATATTTTTCCTCCTTAAAATGGGACCCCTACCCCTTCTTTTATAGGCTAGAAGGAGCTAGGTATTTGGACGAACCCTTGGCCATGCATGGCCGGGATTTTCAATTAACTCACCCAAAGCTATGTGTTCCATCAAAAACTTTCCTTTTTTCATGCTTTTGTCGGTCCATGTGGGTTATTTTAGGTTAGACAACGTGTACACGCGTTCAGTAATGGAGTAGGGCATGTGGGCCCTTATAAAAGAGGTTTTTTAAAGAGTTGTTCAATAGTTCTTTGGCAAAGAAGGGATATGAGATGGCCTGATGCTAGGTACGCATGTATGGTGCAATTTAGGGTTTTAATAGATGCCCCCTAATGTGTGAGGTCAGAAGAGCATCTGATGGCTGAAATACATTACCAATCTGTACTGATGTGCCGAACCATTGAGCCCAAGGATCAGGAACCGGGAGGCACCGTCTGCAAAATAAAAAATGTCTCGCCGAGGCGGGCATACCCATGCTCGGGATAAAATAGAATCATGTCTAACAATCAAATACACTGTAGATCCATGTCATATGACTATATAAAGATTATCCGTGAACAATACACAACAGAGATACATATCAAAATAAAAAAGATATACTTATAGAGTATCCATCTTCTAGAAGCTAATACGGCTTGATGGCTGGAGATGAGGTCTTCAGAGCTCGAGCAACTACTTCAAAATCTTCAAAACTCGAGTAGGAGTGTAATATGAGTGTACGACTGCACTACCCAAAGTTCTTCGATGGCTCGTCGGTCATGGACTTGATGATCAGACTGAAGGCTTCATTGATTTCAAACAAGGACTCGATTGGACATTCAGGATGGCTGGGTATGAGGGCAAGAGACAAATTGCAGAGGGGCTGACTCAAGCTTGGTGACAAACTTCCCTTGGACAACAACATGACAAATGATGAGACTCAGGCATCATGGCATTAATCATAAGTCTACGAAGCAGGACGCAACGCAAACTCTCCATATGTTTGGAAGGATAATCAAACGACGGAGGACACAACTCTATATATCGAGAAAAGATTCCTAAGGTCGTACTACATCCCATAGTTTGATAAACAGACGAACATATGTGCTTTATCGAAGGGCGACTCATTATGCTGCCAATAAAGAAAATACTTTTCCCTTCCTCTTTTTGGGGTATATTTGATTTTTTTGTCTTTTTCAATATTTTTGGGAAAAATAATAAAGGAATGTTACATTACAATGGAGGAACAAGTGTTTCAAACATACAAGTTCAAGGCACAAGGACAAGACTGATGTTCTAGTATAATGAGACTCGGGAAAAATCCTCCAGGGGACAAGGGTGTTAAGACACAGAAGCAAACTGTTACAAGGTTGGCGTATAAGGTATGAAAACATGGTTAACAAAACACACAATGGTAACGTCCTTCGATGTTAGTTTAATGAGCCCAGAGAAGGTAAGCTCGATGGTTTTTCATATTTAGAGAGTCCAAAAAAACATAAAAGGAGACTCCATTGGGGTACCTTTTTCAAAGATAGTCTAGTCAGTTCAAAAAAGGGGTAAACTAGCACCGACAAGACGTCTATTCAAAACCATTTTAACGAGTGTGATAAGGACAATATCACTTGGCCATTTTTTCATTTTTAACGAGTCTGAAAAAAGCTTAACTATGGACTCCGTTAGGAATGCTCTTCTAGACCATTTTAACGAGTGTGAAAGAATAAGGTCACTCGACGATCTTTTCAATTTTAGGGAGCCAGAAAAGAGCTTAACTATGGACTCTATGGGGGTTCCTTCTTCATAAGTTTAGTCCCTTAGGCTCGAAAAAGGGATAAAATTATACTTGAGAGTACTCTTCTAAAGAACGAAAGTTTCATAGAGTATACCTTTGTTCGTATAGTTGACCGTCTGGACCGAAAAAGAGGAAACTACCACCAGAAAGATGTGACTTCAAATTTCATTTTAACGAGCGTGAAAGGCCACAAGATCACTTGGTAATCTTTTCATGTTTAGAGGGTCTGAAAAGGGCTTGAAAGAAGACCCGTGTAAGGAACGTTCTTCTGGATCAATTTAACAAGTGTGAAGAAACAAGGTCACTCGACAATATTTTCATCTTTAGGGAGTCTGAAAAGGGCTTAAAGAAGACTCCATGGGGGCTACAACTGATGTATGAAACTGGTTTAGGTAGAGCCCACTGCTAGGCTCAGACCAAGAGTCTCTTCGATAATCAACTTGAGAAGTCTCCCAAAAGGGAAGAAAACACAAACCATGGTGTAAGTCCTCCTACGGGATAGAAACTGTAGTCATGGCGTCAAGGATAGCCTCATCTAAAGGCAATTCAAAATCTGAGAAATCACGCAAATGAGGGTCAACAGTCCCAAAGGGTGAAGTAAACTGACCATACTCCATATGACGATGGAGGTTCTGACCAGGACTGGTAGATTCTATCAGCAAAGAATCACGATCACGAGGGCTTGATGATCTACTAACAATGAGATCAGACTCAAAAGGATACTCAAGCCTACTTGGACCAAGAGGGGGAAACAAGGGCTCCCATGCCCCCATTGGATAAACCAATGGATCAATTGTTGAGACCAAGTCTCGAGAGGGAACACATGATTGCATAGGTTCCTGCTCAGAAGCGATTGAACGTCGAGGATAAGATGCCACATAATTAACCCGTGGCA
>WSFP011411316.1:0-24541 GCA_009831015.1 Picea engelmannii
TTCCTGATTCTGCCAGAAGCCCTACTACCTCAGTAGCATCTCCAAGAGAAGCGGCAATGGAGGAAGAAACAGTTTATCAGGTACAGAATCCCATGGCAGTAGAAGAAACCGAGGTGAAGAATCAAGCTAAGAATAAGTAACATTTCTGTAATGGACAGTTCCTAAATCTCTCCAGGTTTTATGCTTTGCAAATTTAAGTTTATATTAGGCCAATATGTAAGAATTTACAGTACTAGGGCTATAAGCTTTTTGAGGACGACTGTAAAGGCAAGGTGGGCTTTAGATGGACACCCTGCACATTTTGTTTTCTTTGCATTTTCCAAATCCAGACTCAAAAATTTATGATGATTTTAACTCGCTGTCCAGTTCGGCTGCAGATTTCCTTTAATATAATCATTACTCATTTAAAGTTTTGGTAAAAAAAAGGGTCCAGCATGAACTTAAAACAATTGTGTGTTTGCCTTAGTTCTGCTCTGAAATCAGGAAATAACAATCATAAAATGGTACATTAGAGAGAGATGAATTTACTTAAAATTCTAAACAGTGAAAGGAAGTGGTATAGAACATTATTATATGATTATATCATTATACCCTATTTCTGGAGAGAGATTGTGGACATGGTGATATGATTTTTGTGATAGGAAATGTCAGATTCATGCCATGTTTATATCTACAAAAAATGTACATATTTGGATATATTGCTAGACAATCCCTTGTTTATCATGTACAAAGGATAGATTCATATATGATTTTCCTCAAACATCTGTCTCGACTATTTATTGTGTGAAATCCGGAAGCAATTTTCAACATTTGAATTGAATAAACACGATTGCTGTGCTGGTGCTATAAAGGGGATGCAGGCTATTATCTATGGACATGTTTCAAGAAGATTCAAGAAAAATATTACAGATTCATTTTCTTGGTGTCAGTTTATTCATTTTTATTGGCAAAGACATATACCAACTTGTACCGAGCCTTTTCAAAAATAAATGCTTGCCATGCACATGAATAACAATGGTTCAACCGTTCAATAATCCAATTTAATTGTTGAGTTGCATCAACAGCAATCCATTTTAATTGTTGAGTTGCATCAAGAGAAATATCTAACTCAGTGATTTGTTATCTCCAGATGGAGTCAAATTGCAAGCTGTTTCTATCCAAAGTTATTTCTTGTACTGTCCTGATTATCTAGAGTTGAAGCCGAAAGATGCACTCCCTCCTTGCCTTCTTTCTTAAAACATTACTAGCTTTGTTAGGATATGAACTTATAATTATGGTGTGAATGGCAAATGTGGGCACGAAATCAGAATAATGTAAATTACTGTTCAATATTTAAAGGTCTCTTGAGTAAAAATCCTAAAGTTTAAAATGTATTCTAGTGTTTGATTTCAAGATATTATTCTGATTCTGTTATTATTTTTATTCATTCATCAACTAAAATGCTTGCTACAGTCTTGTGACAACTTTCTTGAGCCATCACTTGAAGACCTTATATTGCAATTGAAGGCAGCTCAAGAAGAGATCAGGGAAGATTTGATAGGACATCTATTGCATCATCTTAAACAGCTGGCTTCTCCTGATGATTTGGTCAATCTTTTTACTGGTTTACGAGGTAAACCTTTTTTCTGTTCTTTTCTTGCAGGTAATGCGAAATTGTTATGTGCTTTTGATGTCCTAACTTCAATTTTTTTTAGATCTGTTGCCTAGTTCTGTGAACGAAGAGAATGAGATGCCCAACACAGATGGGGTTGATAAGAAGTTTAACCAAAACAGTGTCTTGGGGCAATTTGTTCGTCGTTGTATGCTTTCTTTTAATCTCTTGTCCTTTGAGGTATGAATCTATTGTACACATTCTGTTAGTGAGATATGTTTAACAATGTTTTGTTACTTACATAGAGATATGTTTATGCTGTTTAATTTTTATGTTGTTGAAATGAATTGAATATTAAATATTTAGTCCTTGGATTTTGTAGTCAAAGGCATGTCTTAGATCTCACCTGGAAAGTGTCAAGTATAAATATCATCTCAACTCTTATGTTTAATAGTTGGTGACTGTCTGGGAAACACCCAAAGAAGACACTTCAAATATTAATTAGACATTATTGTAATGTAAAAAGAACACAATGTAGAAGATGCTAGAACATTCTTGTGGCTGTCTGGTGGTTAGATTACTCTTATGTGAAAGGCACAATGTCAGTGCAAGGTAGAGAGAAGTCATAGATGATGCGTTACAGGGCAAGTCAGATCTGAGATGTGTCTTTTATAATGGGTGAAAAGTAGTTACATCATGAGATGGGAGGGTAAAATACCCCTTTCTGTACTTGTTGATATTCTTTTATACAATGATACATTCTTATGACAGTTATAGACCATTGCATAACAGCATGCTGTCCTGATCAACAATTCAGTTGCAAGTTTGACTATGTTGGACTGTATAGACAAGTGTCAACCCA
The DNA here is from genome assembly GCA_009831015.1 of Picea engelmannii. Classification (NCBI taxonomy): domain Eukaryota; kingdom Viridiplantae; phylum Streptophyta; class Pinopsida; order Pinales; family Pinaceae; genus Picea; species Picea engelmannii. The sequence goes on from WSFP011411316.1 coordinate 2,454, forward strand.
AGATCTCCTCCCACATTAAATTCTGCCTGGTGGTTAGATTACTCTTATGTGGAAAGGCACAATGTCAGTGCAAGGTAGATAGAATTTAGAAGTCATAGATGATGTGTTGCAAGGCAAGTCAGATCTGAGATGTGTCTCTTATAATGGGTGAAAAGTTGTTATATCATGAGATGGGGGGGTAACTGTAAAATACCCCTTTCTATACTTGTTGATATGCTTTTATACAATGATACATTCTTATGACAGTTATAGACCATTACATAACAGCATTGTATCCTGATCAACAATTCAGTTGCAAGTTTGACTATGTTGGACTGTATACAAGTGTCAACCCAAGATCTCCTCCCACATTAAATTTTTGCTTTATCGCTAAGTTGCACAAGTTTCCAGAATGGAGGAATTGGGCTGGGGGGGGGGCAACAAGAGCACACCTGCACATTTTTCAGGGGAGGGTGGATGGGTGACAACAAAAATATTAAAAAATTAAAAATTCTAAAAGAAAATCCAATTTCCAAATAAAACTTTGCCCAAGGGCCAAAACAGTGCGTACTATATAGTCTGAGCTAGCAAAATGCCTAAAATTATTCTGATACAAAATACAAAATAGTATAGTAAATAGAAACCATTGCTAATAAATTTGATTCTAAAACTATGACTCTGTAAACCTGAAGGATTTCAGAGTTTTGTTCAGATAAGCATGAAGATGTTCACCTTCAAACAACAATGACTAAGCTCTGAACAACAACCACAGCTCCAATCAACAAAATATGAATCAAAATGAATGGGGGGATTGTTTTTATAAAAATTTCGAAGGTTTAGGAATTTCTTGTTGGATTTGTTTTTATTTAAAATGATGTTGTTGGTCAAGTTGGGCTATAATGGGTCCATGCTTGGCCAATTGGGTGCCAAAACAAGCCTATTTTGGAGCCCTTTTGGGCTTTCATGCACAGGATGCCCAAACAGCTCCAGATCATCCTCCATTTTGGACAGGGACAGCCTGAGAACAAGGGAACATTTCTGACATCCCCAGCCCATTGGGGATATCCCTGAACTGTCCCAAAGTCCCCTGGGATAGGGGGACTTGGGGGAGAGTTCCCCAAGGGGCTTGGATGCCTCTTCATGTAACTATGCTTTATCCTGATGCATACTAATTCTCGTCATTATCAACAACAACAAATAAAGCAAGACATGCATGCTGCTTTCCTTCTCTTTTTTGTATACTGCTTGGCCATTTTCTGTTGGTTGAGGAAGCTCCTCCAACTGCAAATCCTCTACAATTTTGAATTACCAGTTGGGCCTTTTTTTGTTATGCCTTCCAAATAAGCACTGCTTTCTGCCTGGATTGGATGATTTTCAGCGATTTCATTGCTGAATACTTGTATTTCAAATCCAAAGGGCTTCCCTTTCTCCTGCATCTTTTTACCAAGCAAAGTGGCTATTTTGTCAGTGACATTGCAATTTTCAGATCTGATTTTTGATCTAAAATGGGCTCAAACATCCTTGTATTCTTATCAGCAATCACATCTCTACTGTATGTAACTTAGTAGCATAATATATCAGTCTGTAAGCCTTATATTGTTCACTATACCCAGTAAATATTAACTTTATGCATTTTGCATCCAATTTTGTTCTCATTTCTTCTGGAATTAATATATATGCAGCAGAACCAAAAGCTTTAAAGTGACTAACCGGAGCTTTTCTTTGGGAGTAATAGTTTGCACTGCCTTTGTGGGAGATTTGTTTAGCAAATACATTGCAGTGTGTACTTGATCTGTATTCCAGTGGTCAAGTCAACATTGCCTGATGTATCCATGGATTCCGTTAAACAAAACTACTATGCCTTGTGAATATTATGTCCTAGATTTCTTTCCTTTATTAAGCAAAAGCAGAACAGAGATCAAAACAATCACACACAATATCCATCATACAGTACAGCAATATTTTTATTGGAGAACCCTCTTGGGGAAGAAACTCCAGGATCAATTTCAGAAAATGAGTATGCTGACTAGTAAAATGCTTACAACTGTAAATCTTCACTCCCTCTGGTACTTCCTGTCCATAGGGCTGCGTTTTACAATGCTTGACACTTATGGGAAACAAAGTCGAAGTCTTCCTTTTCTCAAGGGGCCATTCTTCTTCTTCACTGCTCTCCCGACTGTGATCCCTTAATTGACTATCCAACGATCAATCAATCGTACAATCCTCAAACCCAACTCTGTTTGCAATCCCCCCTCCTATAGCCCATCTAGAAGAGTCATTGATTAAATGGTTTGCCTTCCTTCTTGCTTCAGTTACCACAACGGTTTGACTCCAACGATTTCAGTTATAAAACTATTCAACTTCCCCCGTAACTGTTGCCATTGTCTAGTCGACAAGCTCCTGCTACATATTGCCACTTAGAGAATCATCTCGTTGATACCTATCCTTAATCGACACATATTTGTCGACAAGGTCTCCTGCCAACTCTCCAATCAACATCAATCCAATTGGCCAATTACTCATCCTTCACTCTTGTTGTCAACATGCTCGCTTAGTTGACTACAACCCAGTTGACAACAATTATCGTTTCTCTTCTCTCTCAATCTTCTTTTGTTGGTTCTCCATTAGTCAACTTTTGCCTAGTTGAACTTCCTTAGTCAACTCTACCTAGTTGGTCTTTATTTCGATCCAATTTATGTTAAAAATTCAATTCCCAACACCTACACTTTACTACCTTGTGTATTTCCTTTCTTGCAATCAAATTACAACATAGAATAAAATATACTTGCTGGAAATAAAACAGTGGAAGCAAAAATATGGAAACCAAATTTCACACAACACATAGATAATTTGCCCCCTCAAATCAACTTTTCATTCAAATTACTACCAAGCTTACAAGGGGCTCCCAAACTGGGAAAACTGCCCATCGAGAATAGAAATAGAAATGTACAACAATCACTTGCAACTCAACAACTCTGTCGTCACTGTACGACTTTGCAACTGCGACCTGTAGAAACTGTACATGCATGTCAAGACTTGTACAATGCGTATGTACGTTCTCTTCTGCACTCGCAACCCGCGTATGTACACACCTTGTTGCACCTGTGGCCCGCGTATGTACGCGCCCTGCGATACCTGCAGTTTGCGTATGACGCTGCTCTGGCTCTGTACGACCCTATCTACGGTTGTACCTGCTGCTGCTTTGCTACCCAAATCTGTCTGCTGCTGCTTCCTCCTTTGCGCTGATCAAATCTCTAGGTGAAAGTCCTTCACCCTTTCTAAGATCTCCTTGAATCACAGTCCTTCGTGATTCAATCCTTGAGAAAAATCCCTTCTTTGCTCTCTCAATGAGTCACCGACTCCAATGGATGTCCAAGGAATGTGTCTTCTCCTCTCACCTCACTTGAGATCAATGGATAAGATTCATTTAATTCACTAATACCAAGAACTTAGACATTTCATTAAATTAAACTCAATTAATTATAAAAAGACATTCGCTTTAATAATTCCTTTAATTAAAGTGAATTTCCAAAGTTCTAAGAGGTATTAATGATGACTTCCACATGTTAGACACAAACCAATGTGGAAGTACATGTTCGATGCTACAAACATCAACACTCCCTCTTAGCAAGGAAGGTACTTCTCGAAGAGCCACTTGGAACTGGTTTTACCTCCGGTATTGGCATAATGTCACACACATCATCCTGCACCAAGGCATCTTGCTGTACTTGCTGGTCTACTGCCTCTTCAATGACGTTACTCATCAATGCCATGAAGTTCAGAAACTTCTTCGGAGTCCTGCTCTCCTTGAATGTGCTCGTAGGAGCCTCAACTTGCTCCTAAGCATCCCTCAATGTTAGTTCAAACCAACTGGGTCTCTTGACAGAGCTGGAAGGGGCTAAATCCTCCCCACCTGAAGGTTGACTCCTTAAACTGGAAGTCTTTGAACTCTGATCTCCCTTTGGAGCCTTTTGCTCCTGGTCCTCTGCCACTGACATCGATCCATTCACATTTGAATGGATAAGATCCAAGATCCCCTTGGACCTACAAACAGGCTTGCCTTGCAACCTGTATAACCTACCCTCTCTAACACCAATGCCCATTGTTGTGTCAGGGCTAGCTCCCTCTGGACGTATGCGTACTTTCCCTTTCTTGAACATGACGACAAAACCCATGTCCTCCAAAATCGAGACTGAGAGCAAATTCTTCTTCAATTCTGGTACATAAAGCACATCGTAAGCCTCAAATAAACCACCCGACTCAAGCTGGAACAAGATAGTTCCCTCCCCCTACACTGCATACTTGGCATCGTTACCAAGCTCACATGGGTCCCTGAGTCCTTCTCCGTCAGATTGCTGGATAACGCCTATGCTTTTGTCATCTGATGATATGCACCATTGTCCAAGTACCAAGCACTCCTTGTGTTGGTGTTGGTAGAGAGGCAGGAGACCAGTGAGAAGTCCTCAAACTTCGTTGCAAACTCATCAATCCGCATCTATGCTGATGCTGCTGTTTGCTTCTTCCCTTACTCCTTCTTCTTCTCTGGATACTGTGATGCATAATGCCTAGTCTTGTGGCACGCGAAACACTTGATTTTACTCAAGTCCTTCCCCAACTGCGAGGTTTCCCCCTTACTGTTACCCTTGGAACCTTTTCCTTTGCTCTTCTTGGCTTGACTGAGTAGAGCCAGGTTCTCCTCTCAATCTTCTTGCTTGCAGGCTTTAGACTCCTCCCGAGTCTCTTCCTGGATGCAATCATCCCAAAGCCTTTGCCAATCTGGAAGTTTCTCCCGAGCATAGACTCCCTTGATAAATGGTTCCCATGACTTGGTGAAACCATTCAGTGCCACATTCACAAGTTCTACGTCATCCACTTTCTCCCCAATGGCTGCAAGCTGATCACGTGTCTGGGTGATCCTCATGAAGTAACTGGTAACATTGTCAGATCTTGACATCTGGATGGATCTGAGCTTGTTTCTCAAGATCATCTTCCTATTCAAGTTGTCACTCTGGAACAAATCCACTAGAGCCTTGAACATCTCTCTCGTCGACTGCTTCTTTACTATGGGAGGGATCAAATGATCCTTCATCGCATCCAAGATCACTCTCCAGGCTTTGATGTCCTTCTTGAGAGAAACCTTCTCTGCAATATTTGTCGGTGTAGGAACAACCTTCTCTGTAATCTCCCAAAGGTCATGTTCCTTCAAAAGCAAGGTTACCCTCGCCTTTGAAGACAGAAAGTTAGATGCTCCTTCCAACCGATCTTCAAACCCGAGACTGGCTGCTGCCATTACTAGATCTGAACAAAACAACTGCTGTATGAATAACCCTTTGCTGAAACTGCCCCTATTCAGACTTGTACGCGTCCTGTATGACTTGTGCAACGCATATATATGCGTTCTGTTGCACCATACAACGCGTATACACGCTTTGAGCTTCTTTTGCGCGCGTATGTGCATGCTCTGCTACTCCTGTAGCTCGCGTATGTACGCACTCTATGCTCCTGATACACACGTACGCCTTGTCTCACCTGCAACAAAAAACAAGTTCTGCTGTTGTACGACTGCTTCCCAGAAATCTGTCCTTCGATTTCTAATTGCTGGTTATAGATCCGTTGAGATCTCCTTGCAGATTTGACATATCTGCTACAAATTGCTGTGGATCTGTGTTTGTCTCCCTCTCAAAGTGCAAGCTCTGATACCATGTTAAAAACTCAATTCCTAGCACCTAGATACTTTACTACCTTGTGTATTTTCTTTCTTGCAATCAAATTACCACACACTGAATAAAATATACTTGCTGGAAATAAAAGCGAAAGCAAAAATATGGAAACCAAACTTCACACAACACACAGATAATTTGCCGCTTCAAATCAAGTTTCAACGTTTAATTCAAATAACTTCCAATCTTACAAGAGGCTCCCAAACTGGGAAAATTGCCCACTGAGAATAGAAACAAAAATAGAACTTGGCAACTCTGCCGTCGCTATATGACCCTGCAATTGCGACATGTATGAACTGTACGCGCTTGTCAAGACCTGGTCAACGCATATGTATGTGCCCTACTGCACATGCGACCCGCGTATGTATGCGCCCTTCTGCACATGCGGCCTGCGTATGTATGCGCCCTGTTGCACTTGCAACCCATGTATGTATGGGCCTTTCTGCACTTGCGGCCTGCATATGTATGCGTCATGCTGTACCTGTGGCCTGCGTACAGTGCTACTCCGACTCTGTACGCCTCAATCTACTGCTGTACCTGCTGCTGCTCTGGTGCCTAGATTTGTCCTTGCTACCAGATCTGTCTGCTGCTGCTTCCTTCACCTTTGGGATGATTAGATCTTTAGGTGAAAGTCCTTCTTCACCCTTGCTAATATCTCCTTGAATCACAGTCCTTCATGATTCAATCCTTTAGCAAAAGTCCTTCTTTGCTCTCTTTATAAGTCACTGACTCTAATAGATGTCCAAGGAATGTGTTTTCTCCTCTCACCTTGGCTGCCTTTTACAATATTGAGTTATACCCTAACCCTAATCTCCAAAGTGATCAACGATTGAGATTAGATCTCACCTCACTTGAGATCAATGGCTAAGATTCATTTAATTCACTAATGCCAAGAACTTAGGCATTTCATTAAATTAAACTCAATTAATTATAAGAAGACATTCACTTTAATAATTCCTTTAATTAAAGTGAATTTCCAAAGTTCTAAAATGTATTAATGACGACTTCCACATGTTAGACACAAATCAATGTGGAAGTACTTGTCTGATGCTACAAACATCAACAATTTTCAGGTTAGACCTCCTCTTATTGGGAGTTTTGGGTCCCAACAACTCTTGTCTACCCTTGTGAGTTTCCCAGAGCTTCCTTTGCAACACAATGACCTATTTGAACTTAGTCTGCACATCTGGCACTAAGTGTTCTACCTCTAGCAATGTTGGCAACTCTTCCTATCCTTTGTTGAGCATGGAAGGTTCGAAAAGCTACAAATTCTCTGCATCGATAACAAAATAGGTCCTTATGTATGGTAGTAACTACATCAGAAAAGCATTCTCTCCGACCTACTGTACATTCATGGACCATGCCTATTGGGTTTCAACTTCTTCCCTAAGCATTGTATCCATTTCTTTTTGAGGTGTAAGTTGTAACAAAACCAAATCTCCCACCTTGAACTGATGAGATACTCTGGGATGATCATGCCTCTCCCTATACCTCTATTGTGCTCTTTGCAATTACTCTTCTATGTTCTACCTACCTGTGTACTTGTCGAATCTTCTTGATGAATTTAATGGTCTTGTCTTGTTCATCACCTTGGTCCATCAACTTGCCTTTAGTAGCTTGAGCAAATGAAATGCCAAAAGGTGTTCGCGGCAAAACTCTCAAACACATCTTAAATTGTGACTTACTGCTAGAACTGTGAATTGCCCAATTACAACAATATTGAATATAGGGCAGAATTATTCCATGTCTTAGGATGCCTCTTGTTAAACCTCTTAGCAAATGAACCATGGTTCTGTTCACCACCTACAACTATCCATTTGTTTGTGGGTGAAAGGGTTTACTCCTTTTCAACTTCGTGTCCATCTCACCCCATAATGCTTTCCAAATATGGCTAAGAAATCTGCGATGCCTATCTGAGATAATGAATTTAGGCAATCCTAAGTCCACCCATAGATTTTGGAAAGATAACTGGGTTGGTTTTTGACCAGTCACAACATTCTTACAAGAAATCAATTGTGCCATTTTGTTGAACTTGTCAACTACCATCAATAGATAATCATGCCCTTGTTTGGTCATCGTCCTCGAAGGAAATCTATCGGAGTCACAATATGTCAATTTTCACATGCACCTATGTGACTAATTTTCAGATCTGAAAATTGCTTCCAAGTGTGCAAACAGTAACACCCTAGCTGTTATCACTGAACAATTTCACACTGAAAAATCATGATTGAAATTATATGCAGCAGAAACACAAAAGATCAGAGATGAATCATCAACACAATTGAGACACAAATTTCTGTTCTGTAAACTTTGTCAAATTCAAATTCTGAGGGCAAAAACCAGTCCTCTTTGTCAACACACTTTGACCAAAAACTGGGACAACCTTGTCCACCAAAATACCAAAAATCCCGAGGACAATCTCGTCTTTCCCAACAGAAAAATCAGCAAAATTACTCGGAAATCACCTCTGCTTGACAAATCTGCTGCTGCCACCTGTACCTGTGCTAATGTTAGCCATACGACTGCTGATGTCAGTAGTACGGACTGCTGTACCTGCCTATCAATTCGCACGTGCGAACCTGCTATCTCTTCCGCACGTGCGAGCTGTCTTTTCTGTTCCTCCACTCGTGCGGCCTGCTCCCACGTGGCAGTACGGACTGTACGACCTGTCTGTACAGCCTGCTGCTCACACGTGCAAGCTATCTCTCACGCGTGTGGCTCGCTGCCCCTTCTTCTGCTTGCTACTCCTCCCTCACATGTGTGCCTTCTTGGCTAAGAAAGAAGCCTTCCTTGGCTGAAAAACTAAAACAAAAAATCACCTCAAACCCTAGGTCAGATTTGCCTCACAATTGCAGAATTTCCCTTGTTGAAATTTCCAAGCTCCTAGCAAGTGCACTCTCACTTATGCTAACTCCATTATGCACAATGATCTAATGTCACAATGACATCTCCTTTATATACAAATCCAATGAGTGAGTTTAGGAGCCCTTCCTAAACTCAACAATTAATTAGAATATTTTAATCCTCTTTTTGGGTGTGGCACCCCCACATAAGCCCACAAAGCCCATCGAATTGCCCATGAGGCCCTAACCTCATTCCGGGGGCAATTTCATTGAAACGAAAGGCTAATCTGGTGCCAACGAAAATTCCCACATGTCTGGCACCTTGGCCTCTTGTGGGAATACCTCCCAAAGCTACAAAAATCAACACTCCCTCTTAGCGAGGGAGGTATCCCAACCACCATCATCTGGATGCACCTCTGTCTCCCACACTGGAAGTATCTCTATCTCTTGTACTGGATTTGACACGACTGCACTCCAATCCTCCTGGCTGGCTACTCCCCTCTGTCACTGAAGCAAATCCTGCTGTCTATTCTGCTTCACTGGCTGCTCCCTCTGTGACCGAGGCAAATCCCATACCCCAGTCCTCCTACTGACTTCCTCCTCTATCACTGTAGAAAAACCTGCTGAAACAAATGGATCCTCCTTGGAGGTCTCACATCCCCTAGAATCCTCCTACTTCTGAGCCTCCTGTATGGCCTCCTCAACCCATGACACTTGTTTGTCAGTCCTGGAAGATGTCTCTCTCCCACCTGAACTTGAGGGGGAACTCGCTCTGAATGGCAGACTCTTCCTCTGAGACAACTGACTCTCTCTGAGATCAGGCTCACTCTGAGTCCACATGCTCCCTCTGAAACTTGACTCCCCTTGAGTCTATACAATCCGAAGTCATCTGGTCCTGCTGAACTTGTTGACTTCCTTTGAAGTCTAATCTCCTTTGAATAGTCCTGGGAGGTTGTTCTTCCCTATTGGATCTCGAGGGTTGACTCCCTATGAACTCTGGCTTCCCCTGAGCCGACACTACTAGTGGGCCCCCCTGCTCCCTCTGTACTTGTGCTATTGGTGGGGCCGCCTGCCTCACCATTGATAGAGCCACCTACTCCTCCTCATCTGTCTCTTTCCTCCTACTGGCCATAGCACTTATAGGCTGGCCCTTCAGCCTGTAAAAGGTTGCCCTCCCTAACTCCAAGATTCACTGTTGATCTGAAGCTAGATTGTTTGGGCACAAATAACACTCGTCCATCTCGAAACAATAAATGGAACCCCTTCTTCTCAATCTCCGATACTAAGAGAACATTCCTCCTGAGCTCTGGAACCCATAACACATTTGACACCCTCAACACTTCACCTGACTCCAATCGGAATGACACTGTACCGTATCCTCGTACTGCATGCTTGGTTCCCATACCAAGCTCCACACTCAAGTCTGAGCCAGTCTCTGTGAAGCTATCAAATAACTCACGTGCACCTGTCATATGGTAAGATGCTCTGCTATCCACCAACCATGTTTTCCAATTGGAAACTGTGCCTGAAAGGGCGGAGACCAACACGATCTCCCTTTGGAACCTATCTGCAACCTCATCAACCTCTGTTGCTGATGCCTACTTCTTTTTTCCACTTCCCCTTCGGTGTGGACACTGTGAAGCATAGTGCCCAAAACCATGACACTCAAAACATCTAATCTTACTAAGATCCTTCTTTTGTCTCGACTCTAGAGATGCTTCCCTATTAGGAGAAGCCCTTCTCGCCGACGAATCTCTTCTCTCTTGATAACCCCTTCTGCCCTTCCTAGTGTGGGTTGTGTTTTCGCCTTATACACACCTGGGCTAACGTGGAAGAAACCTTCAATCCACTTGGTGTGTCCTTGGGGGCAAGTTTCGAGTCAAGGTGATGTCACCTGATCCTCAACTCCTCCGTCTAGGCCAACTCCTAGCGAAGCGAAGGGGGGTAGTCCCTATAAAAATAATCTAAGGCTCTTTTAAACTAAGAAAAGAAAAAGAACTACTTCTAGGAGTTTGTTGCTTAAATAAAACAAAGACATTCAACACTTAACATTCATCATTGAGATAATAACATAAACCATTTGTCCATAAGCATGCATATATCGAAAGGATACAAGATCTGCAAGATTTAACGAGATTAGTAGACAATTGCATGAATGAAGTAAATTGCTCACATACATAAAGATAAATCAGTTATACTAGTGCCTTAAAAGGAGTCGTGGGCAATTGTTGATCGCGCGTTTTATTAAGGTAAATTAAAGTTAAGTTAATGAGATAATTTTATTTGCATAAAAAAGTAAATGTTCGTTTAAACTAGATTTGGTCCTTAGAAAGAGTCCCTAAAGTGGAGGTTGAGCAATGCCGAAGATCCAACAGGGAAACCCTCTGATTTTACACACAAGCTCAAGAAAATGTAGGGGGATCCGATAGGGAGAACCTAGATCTCAAAGTTCTTGCTAGATAACTTTACAAATCCTCCTACGTTTCCACTAAAGCGAAAATTTCTTGTAGGATTTCCCTAATTAAACTACAAACAAGGTTTATTGACTTTGCAAGACTGAAAGAGATAAACTTTACAAATTGCTTATAACTAAAAAGAAACCTTGTGAGATACTTGAAACTTGAAAGAGCTTTGCAAGAAACTGAGAAAATTTAGAACTTGCAAAATTTATTGCTGAGAGTGGGAAACAAGCATTAAACTGAACATGCATAAAGATTGAAAATACTTTTTTAAACATGCATGTGAAATGTGAGTGTTGTGTGTGTTAGATTTGCTTAACTTGTATGTGTGTTTGAGATCAAAAGATTAAACATGCATCAACAGAAAGAAAGCCAAACCACGACACACAAATCCCTCTAATGGGGATGGAGAAATTAGGCTCAAAGGGCTCGCTTTTATTAAACTTATTACAACGAGAACTAAGTTCTCTTGAAGCTTAACTTTAGAAACTTGGATCCTTATAAGTTTTGGATCTTATGAATTACAAGAAAAACAAGAGAAAAACTTCTTTGATGAAGTAGAAAGCCCCCCGGGTGCTTCGAAAGCCTTGATTTCGCCAAAATCGATGGAATCTTCCCTTGTTTTCGGATGGACCGGCTAAAAACCAGCAAGCAAAATTGATTAGAAGATGATAGAAAACAATTTAAAAGACTAATTCAAACTTGGAAAATTTACTCAAAATTTTATGAAAATTTTCTAAGGCAAAAAGACAATTTTTTAGAAACTTTTCGACACTTTTAAAGAACCTAAACTGAGCTTCTTTAGTTGTTTCTGTTTGCTGTCCTAAAACAACAAGTATAGGACAACTAATTAGCTTGATTTAAAATGCAAAACAAAACAACTATCTAGCTTAAGATTTAGATGAAAATAACCTAGAAAATTGCAAGAAAAATAGCCTAGATCTACTCCTTTAGTTAGAAAGAATTGCAACTAGATCTAGAAAATTAAAGCATGCAACATTAGATATTCAAGTGAAACTTTTAAAACAGATCTAAACAATATGCAATCAAAGAAATAGAAAGAGAAGAATTTTTATGAATTTTCTGGAGTTTTTGCTTGAGCATGAAACACTTGGGCTATGGGGTCCCTTTGATGTGAGGAAAAGGGAGAATGTCTTTTTTTCGAACTCCTTGGACAAACAACGGATGCAACCTAGCTCCTTTGCCTCTTCAAGAACAAGATCCTGCATGCAACACAAAATACCTGCAAATACCTGTATACTTGGTGTTTCCTACATAGAAACCTTAATAGCACATTAGTTTAAACCAAAACAAAACATGCAATGAAGTATTCAACATAGATAAACAAGTGGATTAAGCAGTAAACAAACTAAATAACCCACTCCAATTAGATAATAGTATCCCTATGATCAACCAAGTAAACAATAAACAAATGCAGTATATCAATGTAACATCACCTCATATAAGTCTAACATTCATCCACACATAAGCACCACACACCATAGATGAACTCCAAAGTCTCTTATTATTCCAATAGCATGAGAAAATTATAACAATGATGTACAAGCTTGCCCAAACTTCAACCTAGAAAAGGAGGGGTAGCCTTGCTTAAATAGCAAGAGAGGTGACATTCCCAAGAGAGGTGCGCATGAGCTAAGGAGGAGATGTGCATAGGGTTAGGGGAGTGGCGCATGGAGAAGTGTGGAGTGAAGTGAGGTGGAAGGGTAGTGGGCTAGGGTGAAAGGGGAGTGATGGAGGTGGAAGTGGAGTGGTGAGGGAGTGAACTCGAGTGAGTGGGAGTGTGAGGGCGAGTTATGAACTTTGGGATGTGCGCCCTCTCTCCAAATGCGCCATATGTGCTAAGTGGGGTTGAGTCCCTTCATTGGGATCTCCTCCATGCCATGTCACTCTAGTGAAGTCGCCTACCTCTCTAGTGAACTCGCCCAAGCTTCTAGTTGACTAGGGACAAAGAAAAAACATGTTTCCAACATGTTCCCCAGTTTTCGTAAAAGATAGGAAATTAATTAAATTACCCATTTTCCGTAATTTTTGAGTAAATTTCATTTTTTAGTGATAATAATCACTTTTTTGTCTCGAAAGAAGGGAAATAGGGGTTTACATGATACTCTGGATAGGAAAAATGACCATAAATATGGCATCTAACAATGTTTGATGCCATATTTTTACAATTTATTGACTTAGAATTAAAAAATTTCCATTTTTGCGGGTATTTAAGTAATTCACTGAAACATTAAAAAAAACCTATTAAACCTAGTCGCAACTTCCATATGACTAAATTAAGATGACCTAGTATGAGCTCATATACATTTAGACACTAGGCATTGGTTATACCATGCCAAGGCCTAACCACCAGCACATACTCCAGCTTTGGAGTCAGTTTTTTGAGTGAAAAAACTTAGAAATTATTAATTGCTCACAAAGGCAGGCAAAAAAAATTAACAAGTGAAAAAACCCACTCTGGAGTACATGCTCGTACCTAGGTCTTAGGTGGCCAATAGCCTTTTACAATATCTCATACTCAGGTCATTTATTACAATGATGGAAATGCAGAAAAAAGTGGTCTTTTGAAAGACCGGCTGAACTCTGAACTCTGTGATATGAGCACTGACTGCTCAATCTTTGGCGGTTCATCAGGAAATCCAGCTTGTGCAAACTGGTGGATAACAGGTTGCAAGGGCTTGGTTCTCGTCACTGCTACTCTTCACCATAACATCCATATCCTCTCTGGACACCAACCGGGTCTCCTCCTGGATACAATTGGTCCATATGGATGTAATGGACTAAGGGCTTTGGCACATATCCCCTGCACGAATGGTTCCCAAGATCTGGGAAGACCTCTCAAAGCCATATTCACCAACTTAACATCCTGCACTATCTCACCAATAGCTGCAAGCTGGTATTGGATCTGAGTAATCTTCATAAGATAACTGACAACTGTGTCTTCACTGGTTATCCTGACAATCTGAAGTTGGTGCTTCAAGTGTAGCGTCCTTCCTGTATTCTTGTTTTGGTAAAGACCCACCAAAGCATCATACATATTCTTGGCAGTTGTCTTCTCAACAATGTGAGGAATCAAATGATCCTTCACCAACTCTGGTAATACCCTCTTGGCGTTTACTTCCTTCTTGTGAGCTGCCAATTCTTGCTGATCGGTAGGAGCTACAATCACACTCTCAACATACTCCTTGAGGTTATTCTCTTCCAACAGAAGGAGGACCCTTGCCTTCCATGCTTGGAAGTTGGTTTCCTCTTCCAACCTGTCTTCAAGCTTCAATGTGTTCACCATGGTGACCTGCTTGGAACAAGAACACGAACACAAGCAAGAACAATAATAACACTCCTTCAATGTTGTAGCCAAATGTGTCTCAAAATGATCCCATTCTCTTCAGATCCCAAGCTCTAATACCATGTCAATTTTCACATGCACCTATGTGACTAATTTTCAGATCTGAAAATTGCTTCCTAGTGAGCAAACACTAACACCCTATCTGTTATCACTGAACAATTTCACACTAAAAATTATGACTGAAATTATATGCAGTAGAAACACAAAAGATCAGAGATGAATCATCAACACAATTGAGACACAAATTTCTGTTCTGTAAACTTTGTCAAGTTTAGAATTCCGAGGGCAAAAACCAGCCCTCCTGGTCAACACACTTTGACCAAAAACTGGGACAGCCTTGTCCTCCAAAATACCAAAAATTCTGATGACAACCTTGTCCTCCAAAATACCAAAAATTCTGATGACAACCTTGTCCTTCCCAATAGAAAAATCAGCAAAATTACCTGGAAATCACCTTTGCTTGACAAATCTGCTGCTGCCACCTGTCCCTGTGCTGACGTCAGTAGTACAATTGTTGTACCTTCTTGTTAGTTTGCACATGTGGACATGCTGTGTCTTCCACACATGCGGGCTGTCTTTACTATTCCTCCACTAGTGTGGCTTGCTCACACGTGGCTGTACGGACTATATAGCTCGCTGCTTACACGTGTGCGTTGTCTCTCACATATGCGACACCTCTCTTGCATGTGCAACTTGCTGCCCCTTATTCTTCCTGCTACTCCTCCTCCCTCACATGTGTGACCTCACACGCGTGCCTTCTTGGCTGAGAAAAAAGCCTTCCTTGGTTGGAAAACTGAAACATAAAATCACCTCAAACCCTAGGCCAGATTTGCCTCACAATTGTAGAATTTCCCTTGCTGAAATTTCCAAGCTCCTAGCACAAGTGCACTCTCACTTATGCTAACTCCATCATGCACAATGATCTAATGTCACAATGATATCTCTCCTTTATATACAAGTCCAATGAGTGAGTTTAGGAGCCCTTTCTAAACTCAACATTTAATTACAATATTTTAATCCTTTTTGTGAGTGTGGCACCCGCACACAAGCCCACAAAGCGCATCAACTTGCCCATGAGACCCTAGCCTCATTTCGAGGCTGATTTTATTGAAACGAAAGGATAATCTAGTGCCAACGAAAATTCCCACATGCTTGGCACTTTGGCCTCTTGTGGGAATACCTCCCGAAGCTACAAAAATCAACACAATAAACACTTCTCCATATACTTCAAAGCAATGTTTAACACTTTCTAAAAATAATATTTTTCCTTTGCTTTTTTAACCTCTTTGACATTGGACTCCAACTCAAATATTCACAAGCTCCTTGGCAGAGTATCTGCTTTGATACCATGCGTAAAAACAAATACACAGGATACACAAAAGATGTAAAATATATAAAATACTATTCAAAGGAGTCATCAAATAGAATGAGGGGAATTCCCTTTTATTCCACTTATTACATAGTTTTACTACCTAATTGAACTAACCACCTTCTAAACCGACGATAACTTATAGTTAATGATTTTGTATTAAAGCCACTTAATGATATGTTGACTTTATTTCATTAGGCTTCAGTATTGGTGTATTAAATACTCCAACGAAAAATAGAAGGCTCGGAAGGGTGAAACAAACAATCAATTAACAAAGAGAAAGATTCCAATCCCAATTTTAAGAACACAATTTTCAACACAAATCCATTGTGTAATGTATTGAGGGAGGATAATATGGGAGGTACCCAAGGGGGGATAATGAATGTAATGTGACTATAATCATGGAATAGGCCCATTATGTAATTAGAGAAAATAATATAATAATAAAGGTCAGTTGACATAAATCCCTAGGAAAAATTCGTGAGAAAGTAGAAATACACGAGTATCATTTTATCGAGATATATTGGATGTTGTTTATTGTATTGTAGCAAGCATGGCTTGTGGAGTGATTTGTTCCATAAGGAGTATTTGACGGTGTTGCCCTACCTTAAGGGTTCTCTCTACATTCTTGAGGGTTCTCTCTACATTCTTGTGTTCTCTATTGTGTGGATGGATTTTGATATTTCTCAATTTAAGGGTTTATCTTTATCTTTTATCTATCAAGGTTTACTACAAGTGGTATTAGAGTACTTTCTTGAGCAAAAAGTGGATGTTTTTTTTCTTCTTTTTTTTGTAGAATTTTCAAGGGGAAAAATATTATGGCAACATTTAGACCCATTTTTGAAGATTTTTGCGTAGAATCTTAAGAAACCAAGTGTAGATCTGAGTTACTCTCGAAAAAATACCCAAGTTAAATTTTTTTTGTTGAAATCAGAGTTCGAAAAGTGAAGATATTGCTGATTTAAAATCAACAATTTTAGGGTTTTTCTGGTGATGGCTGCATGGACTGCAGAGCATATATCTTTTGATCGAGTGCCTAGATTTTTTTCAAACAAGTGCTAGTAGATGCAGAGCGGCCCTTGCATTTCATAATTGTGGTCAGAATAGATATTATTATTATCAATAATGAGGGAGTTGTGATCATTTCAAATTTGCCACTTCAAAATCCTAGCAACACAAAAGAGCTCCATTGAAAAGTAAATCATTTCTTCAAAGCCCTAGTTCTATTTTCAGGTTATAGCAAGTAAGATGTTTTTACATGAAAGTCTGATGGTTTTATTATTAAAGAGTACATAAATTACACAAAGTCATTATGGCAAAATCATTGGAGAATTGGGCTATGCCTTGGTTTAAAAGATGATGCTGCCATATGGTGGAAGTTGCTTAATTTTGACAAGATGAAGGCACTTTCAGATGAAGCATATGAATGAGTATTTTTAGATAGGTGGTCTCATGCTGTGAAGAAGGCTCAAGCTAGCCATAAGTGTTTATTTTCATGTAACAACTTTTTATTAGAGGTTCATGGATGTCTTGACTTATGTTTTAGGACAAAAGACATGTAGAATAGGGCCCCAATCATGCCCAAAATCTTCATCTGGACCAGTTGTTTCAAAACCTTATGCTTTTGTGATTTCTCCATGCAAAAGTGTCTTTACCTATGTTTGAACTTTGAACTAGACGGTAAGACTTATACACCTTCTTGACTTGTTGATTCCATTGCCAAGAACTAATCCAACCATAATGAATTGATTTCTTTTTAGCTTTCTTCCTCTTTTTACATTTCTTTGAATGATGATTAGTCTTCCCACAATGAAGATAAGGATGGAGATCAAAACATTGATTCTCCATGTGACCAACTCCATGACAATGTTGGCACTTAGCATTTGAATGTTGAACTACAATAGGTGAATTGGAATCTGCTTGAAGGAATCTTGCACTTTGGAAGTGGATTGGTTTGTAATAATCGGGAATATGAAAGGTAACTTCCTTATTATATTAGAGTCTTGTTCTATGTTTGTCATCATAGATTTCTTCCCAAGATTTGATGATAGGCTTGGAAAGATTATTTTGAATATGTGGAAGTTGATTTACTACATGCCGTTGCATCGTTGAAAGGTTTTGATTAGTGAACTTGTTTTTATATCGAGATATCTAGGAGGCCATTTGGATGATGAACACTAGTAGGGCAGCAGATGAGGAAGGGTTCTAGGCATAATTCTTCAAGCAGAGTCTTCACGCTATAGATAGCCACCTAGTCGACTTGTTCAACCATGTGGTCTGCACAAGTTTTCCACAATCTTGGGCACATCACATTATTCACTCGATTCACAAATCGGGCTCTAGTATTGATCCCAATTACTGCAGGACGATCATGGTAGGCCACACATTTTCTAAACTCTATGCTATGGTCCTCCATTTGAAGCTCTTTAGGGAGCTTGAGTGGAGGCAACTTATAGCTAAAGGATAGGTTGGATTCCAACTTGAGCTCCATACCATTGATCACATCCTTACACTCGGGGCCATCATTGAGGAGGCGAGGCATCGCTCTTCGAAAGTTTACTGCTGCTTTGTGAACTTTCGAAAATCCTTTGATTTCGTCCCCCAGTAGGCTTTGTTTTAGAGACTTAGAGACATTAGTATCTTAGAGACCCTACTAACTGCCATCATGCGCATATACGAGTTAGTTCTTGGTTGTCTACGTACAACACACGAGGTATCATATTTTATCAGTACCATTGGGGTCAAACAAGGTTGCCCCCTATCCCCCACGCTATTTGGGATCTACATTGATGACCTAGAGTACTTCTTGCATGAGCATACCCATGTTGGGGATGGGTGTCTACTCCACCAGGTACTGATTTCTATCCTATTTTTCACAGATGATGTGATCCTTTTAGCCTCATCCCTTGAAGGGTTGCAGAGACAATTAGATGCCCTGGCCCGCTTTTGTGACCTTCGTCAGCTGACGATCAACCTGGGTAAAACCAAGGTCATGATTTTCAACTTGTTGAAGAAGACCCTCTTTGATCACCATTTCTTTGTTAGAGGAGAGGAGATTGAGATCACCAACACGTATACTTATTTGGGGGTACTATTCACTGGGCCTCGTTTTAGTTTGCGACATGCACTTCAGCCCAGAGTTAGTAAGGGCTATGGATCCTTGACCCTTCTTGAGAGGCAGTGTTTTCGAAATCATTTTTAGGACATATCATCCAAGATGTCGCTCATGGACACTCTTGTTCGACGCATAGTTTGATACGACTATGAGGTTTGGGGACCTAGTTTACTAGAGTCAGATTGGTCTTCAACATAGAGAGTACATATCATCCTCTTTCGTCGCATCATCAAATGCAAATAGGTAGTGCCTCAGCCTATTGTCCTTGTAGAATTTGGTGCTCGACCCTTTTGGTTTGAGACAATTTTTAGCCTTATCTCACTTCTGCACTGCATTCAGAGCTTTGCTGATACAACGAAGGGGAAAGACTGGTATCCATTCTTAGCCTACTGCTCATCAGAGTCCATTGCTTTAGCTAGCTCTTTGATTCACTCTCATTGTTGGTATGTAGGGGTTTCAGTTCTCCTTGTGTTGGTTGGTATTACGATGGATCGACTTCCTCCATTTAGATATTCCCTTGATGCTCTCGGTCATCTCTTACCTACTAGACAAGAGATGAACACGATCATCATAGAGGATATTTATAGGAAGTTTGTATGGCTCACTTAGATAAACACCCAGGGAGGGTTACATCCGAAGATGGCCTTCTACGTTGAGCACTTCATGGTTATGGAGGATGGATTCATTGTTCGACCCCATTACACACACTGCCATTCGCTGCCCACTCTTCGGATCCCCCTGGGCCAGCTCAGAGTTGGCTCTCACGGACTACGAGTTGAGATTGACCTCCAGATTGATTGACCAAACAGGGTCTGTTAGTTGTGCCATCTCCGAGAGGTCGAGACTGAGGAGCATTTCATCTTCTGTTGCCTAGTTTACTATGAGATCCGGTGACAATTCCATTGTCTCTTCAAAGACCTACAGATGCTTGGCAGTTTCTTTAGGTACCCAGATCATAGATGCCTAGCCTTATACATATAGGAGGCCCTCCGTCTCCGCTCTTCTATCCTCCAACCACTTCCACAACCACATCCTGGACCAACTCCCATCCAGGGGATTACCTCATTTTTTATGGTGCTTCCCTCCTCGAAGCACCAAGCGACAAATGGATAGTGATGACTCCAGATCAGTTAGGACACAGGGTACTATTCCTACACCTATTAGACCCCAGAGGCAGCGTCGGAGTAGACCTCGTATTAGCAGACAGACTTATGACCAGATGATGTCTTCTAGACCACAACGATGGAGTCTTCCTTCCAGACTTTAGCACAACACTCATTCTAACTCTTCTTTCGACTCTTCTTTGGGACAGACACCTATTTGGAGTTTTCTCTATTCGGCCTCAGATGTTAGGAGAGATGTTTCCAATGGACCAGGGTAGTCTCATACTACTGGCGCCATAGGCTCCAAATACACTCAACTTGTACATCTCTCTCCTGGATCGCCTCACCATCTTTGGAGTTGGCTTCCTAGGTTTAGTTTAGACTTCTATTTTATTCTTCTTTCTGTTTCTTGTCTTTATATTGGAGCCGCTTTAGCTCTCCCGCTTTGCATAGACATCATTGTACCTAACAATCCCATTGACCTACTTTAATGGTCATTTGCAATTATCTTATCTTGAAATTTAGGTTCATGTAAAACTTTAGCTTTTTTTTTTGTTTGTTAGAAATTCCCGTCACTTGCGGGGCCAACATTTCAACTATTGGCTAAGAAACCACAACCCAGGGGCATCTAAGCTGTCAAAATCACCCGGGGATCACACCTGGCCTGAGCTGCACCGACCCTTAACATGGCTGGATTTTTGGGTATCTCATCCCTACTAAACACACCGTAAGGGTATTGAACTCGGGTCGCCTAGCAAACGAAACCCACACCTTAAACGGTTGAGCTAGTGAGAATTGACATGTAAAACTTTAGCTTTACTTGAATCTTCATATGGAGTTTTATCACTGTGTTGAACCTGTGTTGGTTGCTGATTGGAATTTGGAATTTGAAATTGATGAACATCATATTTGAATAAAGGACCGTTCTGAACAAAGACTAGTTCAGAATGTTGTAGAAGTTGTTGATTCTTGAATTGTATTTCATCATGTTGGAGCTGTGATCGAGTCTGAAGAAGTTCAACTTTGGTTTACGAAACTTGCAAACAAGTTAGAATAGATTGAAGAGTTCCTTTGTGGATTGTGATTGTGTTTTCTTCAATAGCGAGTATTAGAATGTTTAGTAACTCTAATAATTTTTGACTTCTAGCCATTTGAAAAACTAAACGAGTCCTCCTTGTGTTGGTAGGTCTTAGTACAAAACTGTGATTGACTCGAAGAAAAAAGAGGGTTTCTTGCAAATCCACCCTTTCACAATGAGACCCAACAATTTTAACTAGACTCAGAAATTGAAGGGTGTTGGGTTCAACTTAGAATGCACCCGACAAATACAATGCAATTCAACTTTGATTTGATTTGACACTTACAAAAAAGAACTATTGCAAGTACCAAATGTTGAGTATTAGAATTAATGCTAGTGTAGATTTGTTGTGGAATGTTGATGTGCTTGACTACTTGATTGCTTTAATATGCTTTGTTGAAGGATCAACTTGTTATGTCTTTTTACTCCATGTGTGTATGGTTGATGTAGATGTTTAAATAGCAAGTTTCAAGTGTGAATACAATGTGTCAAAAACCAAACACAAAATCAAGCATCCAAGGAATTATGCACCATCACACACAAGCATCTAGTGATCCTTAGACCTCCTTATTCTGATTTTGGGACAGGTCTAGGACACATGAGCCAAATAAAAATATGATTTTATAATTTATTATGATATCCTTCTTGCAATTACAATGGTGTGCCCAAATCGTTTGAAGCCTTCGATTTTCTTCATGTCCCTACATACCATGAACCATTTTACAAGCATCGTTGCAAATTGTATGCTTCATCTTTTGGGAATTTGAAAAAAGAAAATAATACATCTAATGTCAATATCCTAAGGTTTCCCCTTTCTAAAAAACACCTTCAAACAAGGCTTACAATCATTTTTAAAATAGAAATAGAACAAGCAAGACAAGAACTTGGCGGAAAAGGCTTTAAGCCATTCTCTACAATTGTATTCATCTCATGATGTCAATATATAGTACATGTATTTGACCACTTCTAGATCTAGATCTCATTGACAACTCATCAGTGGATAATGACAACACCTCATCAGTAGATAAGGATAACAACTCATAAGAAGGTGGTCT
>ML860842.1:5792-30333 GCA_009831015.1 Picea engelmannii
TAGTTGAAAACAATCAGATCTCTCCAAACATTAAGGCACTAGCCTACACCAAGATGGTTGGGCTAGTTAGAGTGCTTCCAAAATATAGAAGCAAACACCATAAAAGTCATCAAAATAGTGGTGAATGGAAGTGAGAAGGTGTCATAATCAGTCACTTCAAGAGCAATGAGAATGGTTCTCATGTATCATGGATGAAACAAATATGTAAGATGTCCTCAAAAAATGGATCAAATGTTTCCATGACCAATCATCAATCCAACCACAAACATTCCTCGGAGTTGGTACCTTGCTAAGATGTCGTTGTATACACCTCTTTTTCAATGAGTTGAAAGAAGAGGAACTGACAAAAGGACGTGGATACCTGAAAGAAATACAATGTTATCTATGATCATGATGTCGAGGATGTCGAGATGTGGAGGATGTAGAACCTGAAGTTGATGCTAAATATTTCGTTACTGCCAAAGACTCTAATGTCAGTGTTGAAGAGTTTGATACTAGAAACTCTAATTCTGATGTTGGTGTTGAATCTGGTTATGAAAGCTCTGAATTTGTATCAATAAGAGTTGCAGGTGATGTATGTTGCAAATCAACAGTAGAAGAGTCATCTGATGTGATGGACTCTTGTGATTGAACAAATTGAGTATGAATGGATGAAATATCAAGACAACTTGAGAATGGCAATGAAGTCCCAACAAAACCAAGTCCGACTTGTGTTGGTCTCATCATAGGATGAATGGGATGTGCAATCCCCTATCCATTCTTACCAAGGCTTCCATCAGTGTATCCCATATTATGGATCAATTTTGACCCAATACCACAAGTATGCAACTCAAAAGTTGGTGAAGGAAGTTCATGAGTGATCAACAATGCAAAAGAAGTATTGGAAGTAGGTAATTGTTGTGAATCTTTCTACAAACAAGAAATAATATATTTCTTCTCTTTTAAATCATCAAAAAATTGTTCATTGAGAAGATTGAATTTCTCCTCTATCTCATTAATGTGGGTGGTGCAAGTATCAACTTGAGCTTGATTATCCTCCATTATGATCCAAATGAGTCCAGAATCCCTAGAAAAATAGGTATACATGTTTTGAAGACAAATCTTGGATTTCTCTTGTTCACCTCGATGTTTGCTAACTTATTTGACAAGTTTTAGATTCAGACTTTGAAGGGTCAAGATACCTGCATCTTTTTCCTCCATTACAATGATTCTCTCCCAATGAATGATATCAATAAGATATGCCCGTAGGAGTAGCGATCTGAGGTTATGTTGATTTGTTGCATGCAGTTATAGATATAATAAAATTGTTGTATATCCTAAAATATGATATGGGTATTGGATATTTTTGGTGAGAGTGAGCATCCATATGCAATGCATCTATCCGCAAAACATCAAATCAACCCAAATCGTGGATATTGAGATATCATTGATGGATATGTGGAAGCTATAGATATGATAAAAACAACTTTATCTCCTAAACTACGATGTGGTTAATGGATATTTTTGGCGAGTGTGACCATTCCTATGCAATGCATCTATGTACCAAAAATAATATCTACCCATATCATGGATTTCGAGATATGGTTGATTGATCTATGGCACATTAATATTGGAGAGAATGTGAGGCATAAGAGGAATTGTCGGTGAGTAATCCATATTTCTTTGTTTCTTCAATCTTCAGTACCTGCAAAAATTTATGGTGCATCTTATTCCTAGTAGCCTATGGGATTTGATACCATGTAGAATGTAGTGGGTACCTACACAAGAGATCTAGTTAGTAGAAAAATGAACACTGCTTGAAAAAGTAAGAAGATCAGAGAAAATAATAGAATTGTATTAACCAAATGAATGAATGATAATGTACACATAATATACTATGCATAGGTCAACTAATGCACAGTAGAAGAGAATCCAATGCGCCATAGTGGTATTATAGAGAGATTTGGACACCTATAGGTAGTTACCAGAGTAAACTGCCACCTAGGCCTAGTTAACTAATCATGAAGTCTTCAGTTAACTAAGTCACAGGTGTGGAAGTGAGAGAAGCACATGCAACTATTGGTGATAAAATTGAGGTTGTCATGCATGAGTGACTTCCACTAGTCTAACTAAGTGTAAATGGCTCTAAACTGAAGAGAATATTCTCCTAGAATGTAGGAGAGGTTCCTAAAAAATGGGAGGCCCTCAATAGTGACTAATAAACATAGGAAAATAAGGAAAAAATATCCTAGGTGTGTGTAATATCTCCAACAATCCCCATATGTGAAGGTTACATAGATGCAGATGCTTTGGAAAAGTGGTTAAATCTTCCAGAAGGTTATTTCTCTGTCCACAATTTTTCCAATAGGGAAAATATCACCTTTGCGCTCCTTAAGGTGGTCCCCCATGTAAAAAATTTGTGGGAGACTTATTGTGAGAAAAAATCCAAAGAGGAGTCTGGAATATTTGGGGCCGAGACCACTTGGGACTCTTTTACGGATTCCATCAAGGAAAAATATTACCTTGTTGGAAACTATGATGAATAGTACATGAGATGGACCATAATGCATTAGGATAGGGACCAAACATTGCTGAAGTTCACAAAGACCTTCCATAATTTGTGCACCAAGATGGGTATCAAAGACTCCGAGCAGCATCTAGTTCTAAAATATTGCGGGGCCCTACATAGGTACATCTAGAAACAAATGGAGTTTCTCAACATCTTGTCGTTGGGATTCGCTTATCGATGTGCCATCAAAAATGAAAAATTTAAGCAGAGGAATAAGCGAGAGTTTGGATCTTCAAATGCATCACAGTAGAAGTCAGTTAAAGGAAGCTCCAACACATAGAATAAAGGAAAAATCAAGGATGAACAATTGCAGGAAAACTATTTTAAGACGAAAACAAAGAAAGGTAATAGGAACATGAATAAAGACACTAGGAAGTGGTGTGAATTCCATAAAATCCCTTGGAACAACACCAATGAATGTTGTTTGAAGTAGTCATTGGTGGTCGAGTTGAAATCCTTAGAGTCAGATCCAGGATCCAACTTTGATTTAGAGACAAACATGGTGAAGCATATCATTGATGCAAAATCTAGTGCCACAATTGCTACCACCAAGATCAAACCAAATAAACCAGCAGAGTCAGAGGAAGGTGAGCACATTTTTCACTCATAGATGTGGGTGAAGGGTGCTCTGCTACATTTCATTGTTGATAGAGGAATCCAAAATAACCTCATCTCAACAAAGGTCATGAAGTGTTTGGAGTTGTCGATGAAACCACATCCACAACCATACATCATCGAGTGGCTCATCTAAGGACGAGACCTTCGTGTCATCCAACAATGTCACCTTCCTTATGGCATCAATCCCTTCAAGGATGAGGTATTGTTTGATGTTTCCCCACTTGAAGTTTGTGATGTTCTTTTAGGTCAGACATATATGTGGACTTTTCATGTTGTATATGAGTCTAGGCCTCATAGTGTCATTGTTATTGTAAGAAGACAATTGTACAGGATCCCATAGGTAGCTCTACCAATCGCAATTTCTATGGTCTCAGACAAGTAGTGCAGGAAGGTCATCTCCCAAATTGGGAAATTAGTCATATTCATGATTCTCTCTCAGAATGAATGGAAGGTTGTGGACACATCCATGGACTCTTCATAGGGCTCCTCCACGCATTAGAATCAAGTGGAAAATTTTGTGGAAGAATATCAGGACATCTTAGCCTCACATACCAAGTTTCCTCTGCATTGTTAGGACAAGCATTAAATTGAGCTAAATCCTAGAACACATCTACTTAATGGGACATTGTATCAAATCTCTCTCTTGGAAAATGAGAAATCAAGCACTAGATCCAAGAGCTACTCCCAAAAGGACACATTCGACCAAGCTCCTCACCCTACGGAAGCCCAATCATGATTGTACAGAACAAAGATGGGACATGGTGACTTTGTATTGTGTTGGAGCCGGAAGTCACTCCTGGATTGCTTGCAGGAGCAGAGCCCGACGCCCATCAGTTTAATGTCACGGTTTGTTTTAAAGGGTGATCAAATGGAGGAAAACTTAGAACCGATACCGCATCAAATCAGAAACTAGGCCAGGCATGCATGGACAAATGAGGTCTCGATAAACTTCAAACAGTGAGTCGTAGTAAAGGGTGAGTAGGGGGAAGACTTGCATTAGAAGAGTGCGAAGGTCTATCACAAACATCCGGTTTATGACAGACTGGAGAAGACAGCATTCGAACGCAAAATCCTTTTACATCCAAACACAGAAGACCAGAGGCTACAACAATGTCACAACAAATCCTTTATCATAACAAGATTGTTCAATCCACGCGAATCCTTCGACTGTGGACTCTCTGGCGCTAGATGAAATATAGATGGAAAAATAAAACTGTTTGTCATAAACCAAGAAGTCTCAAACACAGAGGCATAACCAGGAAACCAGAATATTTGCTGAAACTTTACAGTCGGGAGCTTAGCTCTACCATCGATAGATACAAAAATGGCAAAGATGCCTACATATACTCAGAACAACAACAGCAGCGGAACCAAGAAACTGCATTGAAAGCTTTACGTCTGCATGGCTTCTGACAGTCAGCCTCTGAAGGGTCGTGCAACTTAAGTCAGACGCAATCTAATTCTTTGACAGTTCCAACGGCGAATCGACGTGACTTTAATTCATTGCAGGACGTCCCCATTATGGCGGAGACGATGTCTAACCACCACCAACCGCTTCAATAACTGCTTCTTGGGATTGAGGACGATCAGGCCAGTTCAACATTTTGGGATATGGAAGACTCCTCGCGCTGCCACCTGGAATAACTGAATAGCTTGAAGGACGGGTATGGAGGCCAACGCGGGAAGTGGGGTACGACAACGGAATGACGGGGCCACAACCGCAAGGGCGAAGTAAGAACGATGAGAGGCGAGAGAGGTGGCAGGGGATGACATAAGTCAGAAGGGATATAAGCAGAGACGGCGGGAGAATAGACGTGGCAGGTGTAATTTAGTGAGAGGCTGACGTGGAGGGAAAGGGACACGTGGTGGGTGGTAAATGGATGATGAGACGAGGAAAAGGCCATATGGACGGGTGAGAGAGGGAGGAATGATGACACATGGCAGCAGGGGAAAGGCGATTCTAGAGGATGACATGACGGGAGAAGGGCCCACACTGGCTAAACACGGAGTAGCTGAGAATGATGATATCAAGTGAGCGTCGTTGATCCGAGCACTAAGATCTCGGCCGTCAGAAAGATGCATCCACGATTCTGGACCCCCCCCCTCCGCTTAAAGGTAGAAAGGCAGGGGGAGTCCGGAATTACCTTTATCGTCGTTGATCCGGGCGCGCCGATCTGGGCCGTTGGAGAGGTGCGCCCCCGATTCCGGACCCCCCCCACCCTGCTTAAAGGTAGAAAGGCAAGGGGGGTCCGAAATTCAACATGCGTCGTTGATCCGGGTGCGCGAATCGCTATCGTTCGAACTTGCTCGTGAATTACCCTGGGCGCATTATCATCCGAAACTTTGGACAAGTGGGTTTTTAACCCCTTCTTTTGTGTTCTAGCCCCTCTTACAAGAAATATCGCTAACATTTGGCTCCATGGGGGATAGAGTCGTCCCTGTGATGCTCTAAGAACTCTTTTGCAGACTTTGTGCCTTAGCTGTTGGGCTATGGAGTCATTTATTAGTCCGGAAAAAAAAACCAGAAACAATATTTACAAAATAAAACAAAAAGAGCCGACTGCGGCTCACAAAAAACATTTTTTTAAGAAATGCCCATTTACTGGGCCACTGAAAACTTCATTGCCTTCCAGATCCTGCAACCTGTAAGTGTTGTTTGAAAATACTTCAAGGATCTTGAAAGGCCCGAACCAGAGGGCATCAAATTTGTTGTGTTTTCCCTTTTCCTGTCTGGGTGCATCCCATTTGAGCACCAGGTCACCCTGTTTAAATTATTTCTTTCTGTTCTTCCTGTCAAAGGCCTGCTTGATCTTCTGCTGATGATCATAGGCTCTATCCAAGACCTGCTCCCTGATCTGCTGCACTTCCACCATCTGGTGAATTCTTCTAAGCACATGGTTAGGTTCCCCCTCAAATTCCTGGAGGAGATTTTCCACGGGTAAGGCGAGATGAGTGGGGAAAATGACCTCTATTCCATAAACCAGTTGGAAAGGTGAGATGCCCAGTGATTTCTTTGTTGTTACCCGATCAGCCCAAAGAGAAAATTTGAGCTTTGAGTTCCAGGCCCTTTTATTGTCTTCCAGTAGCTTCTTGATAAGCTTGATTAGGATTTTATTGGAATACTCTGCCAGTCCGTTCCCTTGAGGATAGTAGGGAGTAGAATGAATCAGTGAAATTTCGAACTGTTCACAGAACTTGACCAGAGGCTCAAACCTGAAGGGGGAGGCATTGTCAGTGACAATCCTACTTGGGCAACCAAATCTGACTATGATGTCCTCCAAGAGGCTGATGATCACTTTGTGAGAAGTACTCCTGGTTGGGACAGCCTCTATCCACTTGGTGAAATAATCGGTTGCAGTGAGGATCCATCTGTGTTGGCCACTTGAGGGAGGATGAATCTCTCCAATGAAATCCAATCCCCACTGCTAAAAGGGTGTTGAAACTACTACTGGATTCAATGGCAGAGATTTGAGCTGTTGCTTCCCTGAGAACTTCTGGCATTTGATGCAAGATCTAACTTCTCTGCAGACATCAGGAAATAAGGTGGGCCAGTGATACCATGCTTGGAGGATCTTGTGAGCTGTGGTCTTCCAAAAATAATGACCCCCACAGAGACCGCTATGGAAGTCGAATATAACCTTCTGGGCCTGTTGTGGGTCCAGACATCTCAGTAATACCCCCTGGGGGTCTTTTCAATACAAGGTTTGGTTGATGAGGCAATACCTGACAGCTTTGAGCTTTAAAGCTCTTGCCTTGCTCTTTTCCATCCCATCTGGAGGCCTCAATTCTTGCAAAAAATACAAGATATCCTTGTACCAGGGGCATGCTGCTAATGGTATGATGGTCTGGGAATCCTTGTCAGATGACAGAGCTCGTTCGTTGATGAAGTTAATTCCCAAGGCCTCATAGTTGGACTCAGCCAGCAGCTTGGCCAAACCTTGCCCCTTTATCAACTTGGTGGGCTTAATCTCCAGGTCAAATTCCAGGATCTTGGCGATCCATTTACCCCTTCTTCCGTCTATGTTAGGCTGTATAAGAATGTCCTTCACAGAGGTTGAAGGGACGTATGCTGTGATCTTTGAATGCAAGACGTAGACTCTGAAATATTTGAGAGCTTTCACCAAGGCATAGGCCTGCTTCTCCATGATCTCGTATCGAAGTTCTGCATCCCTCATCACCTTGCTAAAGAAAGCAATAGGCTGTTCTTGCCCTTTATCATTTTTCTGCAACAAAACTGTCGCTACTGTATCACAGGAAGCAAAAGAAAATATCAGAAAGTCTTTGGAATAATCAGGACTGATTAGCACAGATGCTTCAGTCAACGCCTTCTTTATTTGGGCAAAAGACTCTCTGGGTTCAGGAGTCCATCTTATTTCATGGCCCTTCCTGAGCATGCTCGTAATATGTTTCACCAACTCAGCAAAATTTGAAACGAACCTCCTCAGGAAATTAATCCTCTCCAAAAATGCCTGAACCTCTTTCTTAGATCTGGGAAGTGACAGGGCCTAAATTGCTCCTACTCTGTCAGGATCAATCCTCACTCCCTCTACTGATACTATATGGCCTAACAGCTTCCCTTCTTGCATAGCAAACAATGATTTCTTAGGATTCAGGGAAAGGCCAAACCTGCGACACTTCTGGAAGACCTTCTTCAAGTGGTGGCGGTGCTCTTTATTAGTCTTGGAAAAGATTGTTATGTCATCTAAGTAAATCACCACGAACTTATCTTTTTCTCTGATGAAGGTTATGTCCATGGCCCGCTGGAATGTTGCTCCCGCATTCATCAGTCCGAAAGGCATCTTGGCATACATGAATGTGCCCCAAGGAGTGGTGAAAGTTGTCTTTTCTCTGTCCTCAAGCATGACTGATATCTGATTGTAGCCAGAGAAACCATCAATCATGGAT
This sequence comes from Picea engelmannii, assembly GCA_009831015.1. NCBI lineage: Eukaryota > Viridiplantae > Streptophyta > Pinopsida > Pinales > Pinaceae > Picea > Picea engelmannii. The sequence goes on from ML860842.1 coordinate 13,864, forward strand.
ATTCTAGAAGCACCGGTGACCTTCTGCAATATGTGCTCCATGTTGGGCAAGGGATAATTATCCTTCCTTGAGCTCCTATTCAGGTTTCTGAAATCAACACAGAGTCTGATTTCGCCACTTTTCTTTCTTACTGGGACCAAGTTGCCCACCCAGTCAGAATATCTCAAGGGGACAATGATCTGGGCATCCAACAAATTTTTTACTTCCCTCTCCATGACAGGTAGAAGCACGGGATTTATCTATCTCAGTTTCTGCTTGAATGGCTTAGCCTCTTCTTTCAGTGGGATCTTGTGCTCAATGATTGATGTGTCGTATGTCTTGAGGTCTTCGTAGGTCCATACGAACACATCAGCAAACTCCCTCAGCAACTTAGTATATTCGGCCCTCTACTCCTCAGTCAAACTTCTTGACAGCTTGACCAATTTAGGCTCCTCAGGTGTGCCTATGTTGCACTCAGCTGTATCAGCATCATCACCTGAGATTCTTCCCCTTGCTTCCATGTCATTTCCATCGAACAATATTTCTAATGGGATCAGACCTCTTTGTATGTGATTTCTCGGTAGTTGAATAATCTGGTGTTTATCCATTTCATTCAAAAACTCCTCAGGGTGGTGGTCACTTTCCACGTCAGAATCCTCGTCTATGTGTGACGAAGAAAAGTCATCAATGGATTGGAGGAATTTTTCAATCTCCAGATCATCTTCAAATACCTTCCAATGTTTAACATTGTCCGGTACAGAGGGTCTGTATCTTACTTCAACCCCGGATCTGATAGTGGGTGGCACAGGAACTTCGAACAAACTAGCTAAGAAAGCTAGAAAATCAGCTGGAGCATTTTCTTCCCTTGGAATGAAAGAGATGTTGAAAGCCAAGAAGAAACTATCGATTAGATCCCATACCTCGTTCCTATAATTCTTGAGTCGGGGATGCTTGGTCTGATAAACGCTTTTGACCTGTTTGACAATCAACTCTGCATCTCCAAATATGGCCATCTCCCTTATTCCCATCTCCTTTGCAGCTCTTAATCCCAGAACCAGGGCTTCATATTCTGCCACATTGTTGGTGACTTCAAATTCCATCTTGTATGACAGAGATATGGTCTCCTGAGAAGGGGATTTGAATACCACTCCAGCACCTGCACCTATACTGGAAGAAGCTCCATCAAAGAACATCTTCCAAACAGAGGTGGTAGGAGGGGTGTTCTCCTGATTAAGACTGTGTTTCTTTCTAATCTGCAGAGGAGCCTTAGGGGTGTTGGTAAGCTGTAGTAAACTGGAGCCTAAATCAGTGTCCAAAGCATAGATGGGATGGTTGGTAGGGTTGGCTTCATCACTGATTATGTAGGCCAGTTGGGCTTGTCTGTACAGTCTCCTATGTTCCCCTCCAAAGACTGGAATGGTGGCATATGTGAGATCCATCTGCAGGGTTTCCCCCAGTCTTTTAATCCAAGATCTTGACAACAGCATGCCAAACTTGGGGGGAACATCAGCCACCACAATATCCATGACCATACTCTTCATGGGCAGCTGAAACAAAGAGACTACCAGGTCCTTAATGACTCCCAAACATGGCACCCTCCTAGAATCAAAAGAATAGAGGTCATGATAGGCTCAGGTGACTTCTAGTCCCAACTCTTCCATAACAGTTTTGGGCATGAGGTTGTGGGAGGCCCCTGAATCCATAAGGCAATTATGAAGCACTTTGTCATGTATGTTCAGGGATGTGTAGAAGGGAGGGGATGAATCATCTCTGTCTTCTACCATGCGACCTAGGACAACTGCAGGCCTTTCATCTTGGAGGTTTATGGAGTCTGTGAGAGGGTATGAATCTTCGAACTTCAACAGCTCAGAGAAACATTTTTTGAATTTCCCATGTTTAATTAACTCAGTGAGTGGCACAGGAATTCTGATCTTTTGAATCTCATGTTCGAAATTGAAAGAGGACATGGGCTTTGGGATTTCTCTAATTTCAGGAACATGATTATGGACAATGGGAGAAAGAGGGTGAGATTTCTTACCTCTTTGAGCATCTGCTACTTCATTAGTAGGTTTCTCTGTTCTAGTGGATGGCTTAGGAACATCAGGTGCTGCTCTTTTGTCGGATCTCAGGTTATATCTACCTCGGCCACCACTAGCTTTGTCTTCTTTGCTCAATTCATTTAGCTGACTGTTTAGGAGAGACTCCTCATATGTTGATTGGGTCAGATGAGGAATGGGGGGAGTGACTTCTAAACTGTGGATTTTAGGCTCAGGCTCGTCTGTTTCCCTTTCTTCTTCATCAGTAACAAAATTGTTCTGAAAGGGAGCCTGAATTCTTTGGTCGTCTATGTCTCTCTCCTTCTCTCTGTGGATAGTGGGAGGAGAAAAATTATTTGGCCTTCTGAAACCTCCTCTGTTCTCGGTGGTTTGAGGGCCCTTGTTCATTTGTTTCCTTTCCACCTTTAATATCTCCATCTCTTCTTTCAGAAAGTTCACCACCTGGGTCAGCTCATTCGCTTGAGGGTGGGGCAGTGATGGTCCGGAAGTTGAGGCTTCTGATTTTCCCTTTCTTCTATCTGCGTCGGCCTGGTTCCTCAGTCTGTCAGCTACTAGTATGTTGGATTCCACTTCTATAGCTGCATCTTGCATCTGAGCTGAAGAGGTGGCTCTTCTTTCTCTTAATAAAAGACAGAAATCAGGGTCAAATCCACCAGCATAAGAAATCTGAGCAGATGCTTCAGAGGTCTTTACCTCTGCAGGAATCTTGTTATACATCTTATTGAATCTTTTGGAGAAGTCAGAGACCGACTCTCCTTCCTGCTTCTTCAGAGACCCAAACTCAATCATGTAATATATGTAATCTTTCCTATCTCCCCACTGTCTCAGGAAAATAGTATCCAGAGCTTCGATTCCAGCAATAGATCCAGGGGCCAGTACCCTAAACCATTTTCTAACTTCACCATCCAAGCTCTGAACAAAGACTCTCATCCAGACATCTTCATTTTCAATGTTCAGATTGTCTGCATAACTGTAGAAAGTAGCCAGGTGCTCTTCTGCAGTTATGTCTCCTTCCCCGGTGTACTTGGGCATGTACTTCAAGTAGTCTCCAGCAGGGAGAGGATTCATAGGGTGAGGTAGGATTAAGGGATCATATCTAGCAGCGACTATGGAATCCATTCTGGTCGGAGGGGGATTAGCACTAGCCATAGGGATATTAGGTGGAGGAGAACTAGGAGGAGAAGGAGTGTGACCGGGAGATGTCAGGAAAAAGGTTCTCACGGGAGATGAGGGGGAAAACAGAGAGAATTCTAATGGACCAGAATGCACAGTTGCTTCTCTCTGTGCAACAGTAGTAATAGGAAGAGGGGTAGTGAAACCTTCTGAGAAATGTTGGTGTGGAGGTACAGCTTCCAGGGAAGGGGGAGTGACAAGGATCTCTCCCTCTGACACTAGACCAGGAGGAGAAAACTCAGCAGGAACACTCCTGAAATTCAGAAAATGAGAAACCTCAGAGGGAGGGTGACTAGGAAGCTGAGAGGAAGAAAGTGGAGTCTTTACAGAAGGAGGTGGGAAATACCTGTTTCAGCGATGGAAACTTCTTTCACATATCTCTTTCCCTTTCTACGCGTTACTTCTGAGTCAGATCCAGGTGTTGCTAGAGGCAGGTGTGGATGAGACCTCATGTGTCTGCCTCTCGAAGCCACAGTTGATAGAGCAGGTTCTCCCCAGCGGAGTCTTCACAATGGAGTCACCAGGTGCACAGTAGCAATCTTCGAGTTCTGATATCTGATGCACCTTCAGAATCAGTTGATCTTTGTCGTTCAAATCCGGGGAAAATATTCAACTTCGTCCCCGGCAACGGTGCCAGAAATGTTGGAGCCGGAAGTCACTCCTGGATTGCTTGCAGGAGCAAAGCCAGATGCCCATCAGTTTAATGTCACGGTTTGTTTTAAAGGGTGATCAAATGGAGGAAAACTCAGAACCGATACCGCATCAACTCAGAAACTAGGCCAGGCATTCATGGACGAATGAGGTCTTGATAAACTTCAAACAGTGAGTCGTAGTAAAGGGTGAGTAGGGGGAAGACTTGCATTAGAAGAGTGTGAAGGTCTATCACAAACATCCGGTTTATGACAGACTGGAGAAGATATCATTCGAACGCAAAATCCTTTTACATCCAAACACAGAAGACCAGAGGGCACAACAATGTCACAACAAATCCTTTATCATAACAAGATTGTTCAATCCACGTGAATCCTTCGACTGTGGACTCTCTGGCACTAGATGAAATATAGACGGAAAAAGAAAACTATTTTTCATAAACCAAGAAGTCTCAAACACAGAGGCATAACCAGGAAAAAAGAATATTTGTTGAAACTTTACAGTCGGGAGCTTAGCTCTACCATCGATAGATACAAAAATGGAAAAGATGCCTACATATACTCAGAACAACAACAGCAGCGGAACCAAGAAACTGCATTGAAAGCTTTGCGTCTGCATGGCTTCTGACAATCAGCCTTTGAAGGGTCGTGCAACTTAAGTCAGACGCAATCTAATTCTTTGACAGTTCCAACGACGAATCGACGTGCCTTTAATTCATTGCAGGACGTCCCCATTATGGCGGAGATGATGTCTAACCACCACCAACCGCTTCAATAACTGCTTCTTGGGATTGAGGACGATCAGGCCAGCTCAGCATTTTGGGATATGGAAGACTCCTCGCGCTGCCACCTGGAATAACTGAATATCTTGAAGGACGGGTATGGAGGCCAACGTGGGAAGTGGGGTGTGACAACGGAATGACGGGGCCACAACCGCAAGGGCGAAGTAAGAACGATGAGAGGCGAGAGAGGTGGCAGGGGATGACATAAGTCATAAGGGATATAAGCAAGGACGGCGGGAGAATAGACGTGGCATGTGTAATTTAGTGATAGGCTGACGTGGAGGGAAAGGGACACGTGGCGGGTGGTAAATGGATGATGAGATGAGGAAAAGGCCATATGGACGGGTGAGAGAGGGAGGAACGATGACACATGGCAACAGGGGAAAGGCGATTCTAGAGGATGACATGATGGGAGAAGGGCCCACACTGGCTAAACACGGAGTAGCTGAGAATGATGAGATCAAGTGAGCGCCATTGATCCGGGCACTAAGATCTCGGCCGTCGGAAAGCTTCATCCACGATTTCGGACCCCCCCCCTCCACTTAAAGGTAGAAAGGCAGGGGGGTCCGGAATTACCTTTATCGTCGTTGATCTGGGCGCGTCGATCTGGGCTGTTGGAGAGGTGCGCCCCCGATTCCGGACCCCCCGCTTAAAGGTAGAAAGGCAAGGGGGGTCCGGAATTCAACATGCGTCGTTGGGGGTACCCAATTCCCTGAATTGATGACCTTCTCGACCAAATCAAACGGGAAGATTTCTTTAGTAATATTGATCTGAAGTCTGGCTACCACCAGGTCCCCATAGAATAGATTGATGTATGGAAGACAACTTTCAAGTCCAAAGAAGGTATTTTCGAGTGGTTGGTAATGCCCTTTGGCTCGACGAATTCCCTAGCCATCTTCATGAGGTTGATGGATGATATATTGCAGCCCTTCACCAATTCCTTTATGGTTTTATATTTGGATGACATCCTCGTCTTTAGCGAGAGTTATGAAGAACACTTGTAGCACATTCAATAGGTCCTCCACACTCTGTGAAAACACAAGTTATATACTAAATTAGATAAACGTTCCTTCATCATGAAGAAGAACTAATACCTCAGATGCATTGTATATGAGCATAGTGTGCATGTCGATCCAGCCAACATCAAATTCATTCGTGACTGGCCATCCTCAAAAATACTAACCGAGCTTCAGAGTTTCTTAGGCCTTGCCAACTTCTATCGCATATTCATATTGGGGATATCCCATATCGCATGGGCTCTCAACAAAGTGACCAAGGGTGGTTGCAAAGAAAAATATGTGTGGGTGAAATCACAACAAAAATATTTTGATGATATTAAGCATCGCTTATGCTCAGCCCCGGTGCTCCCATTACCTGACCTGCAAAAATCGTTTGATATTGAGACCGATGCTTCTGATTATGTTGTATGTGTCATTCTCACTCAACACGTTCATCCAATGGCATATCATAGTGATACACTCTCATATTTTATACATAATACCCCACATATGACAAAGAAATGAATTACATCATAAAAGGATACCACCGATGGAAGCATTACATCCTAGGAAAGGAGATAGTCATCCATATGGATCGCAAGCCTCTGCAGTTCATGCAAACACAAAGAAAGCTACACAATGAACACCATCAAAATTGGTCCACATACTTGCAGCAGTTTCAACTCAACATTAAGTATAAGAAATGGAGCACCAATCGCATTTCTAACAACCTCAATTGAACTCCAGTTGCAGCACTAACCATGGTGCTCAACTCTTGAAAGCATGAGACTTCTAAGTGGTCCCAACTCTATGATAATGGTATTGACTTCACTACAACCTACCAGATGTTTGAAACAGGCACAGTCATTGTCAAATTTCATTTTCAGGACAGATTGTTATTCCATCTCGGTCTTCTTTGTGTTCCTTCAAGCTAGCATCCAAAGATGATTCGGGAAGCCCGCTACAGTTGGGTGGCAGGACACTTTGGCGTGGAGAAGACAATGGCAGTATTATAAAAGTATTTATATTGGCTAAATATTCGACGTGGTGTCAATAAGTATATCAGATTCTACACTACCTACTATGTTTCCAAGACAATCGTTAAAATACAAAGACTGTACACTCCTCTACCTACTCCTCGTTATCCCCATTCTATGGATAACTAAGGAGAAGATGTCTCAAGGCCCTCAGGTTACAGATATGGAGTGTAGAGAGACTACATGACCAACAATACACTTTGCACATATGGAACACCCACTCACCACCACAGATGGAACACCCAGGGATCACCCAAGAAAGCAATAAAACACTTATCTTCGAATAAAAGGGACCCCATAATATAACAAAGAAGTTCCTGAAAGGTAGATTGAAGGATAGGAGGTCTCATCATGAGCTGACCTATAACATCCATGGATATCTAGTGGTATGACATTGTCATTATATGGTCACCAAACCAGGGCAGTGACTCTCAGTTGCATGGATGAGAGAAAGTGGGTCTCATCACGAGCCAACCTTCTCATTTCCATTAGGAATTTGTGGGTGACATTGCCACCATCTGGTCACCACACCAGGGCAGTGACCTTCAATCTCTTCTTGTGCTAAATAAAATATAAAGAAAGAAATATAAAAGGAAAATAATGGGCTTGGAAAAAGTGCATTGTGGATGAAGGTATCACACACCCTCTACAAAGGCACCCATGAATGAGACACTACGACCCCTAGTATGTCATGATGCCTATGCCCATTAATTCTTGACCCCTTCCACCCCATACACTCTACATGGATTAGAGAGGGACCTCTTGGAGGCTCTCCTTGACCTAGGGAAAGATCTACCTAATAGGACACCTCGTCAACCCTCCCATACTTAAGCTTGACAAATCGCATAGTGTCTTTGAGTTGTTAATTATCTGATATAGTAATATTTGATGCACATGATTAAATGGATTATTTATTGATTGGATTCACTTATCATGATTTTATGACTTGAGATCCTTGGAGGGTGTGTCCATTTGTTTTTGTGGGACCTAGCTGGTGGATAGTTTTGGGAGAACAAGCCTAGCTTGGGCTTCCATGGGGCTACAATCCCACAGGTTGGATGCCAAAGGCCTGCATGCTAGATGAGAGAGAGATGACTTGGGTGGCCTTGATGATGACTTGGATGACCTAGCTTACCTATTTCCTACCAAATTATTTTCCCATGAGGGGAAAAACGTCCTACTTTGAACATGACGTCATGCTATTGGGAGTTTGGGCTTGGTGGTGAGGTGCCACTCACTTGCACTTGGATGTTTTGAGGAGAAGAGGGTTTTCACCAAGAAGAGATAATCTATATCCTTGACACATGGCCTTGGGAGGCCCTTCCATCCTTCTCCAACACCAACGACCTCCTCAAAGTGGAAAAACATCCCCTAAAGGGGTGACTTTATCCTTAATTAGGGTTTACTTTGTGAAAAATATGAAATTTTAAGTGAATTGTTTAATATTATTGTGTTATGCGGGTAAGATTAGGGTCTTTAACCCCTAATCTTTTGTTTTACTCCTTATTTTGTGGACAAGCCATGTTGGCTAATTTTTGTATAAATAGAGATGATAAGATGTCATTTTAAATCAGAATTATCCCTTGTGGAGAAGCACTTATCTGAAATTTTTTTCCCTCTTGGCTCTTTCTATTCTCTTGTGCTTTGGTTTATGGCTAAGTCTTGGATATTTGGTTGATGCAAGTGATGCGCTAGCCTTGGAAGACTTTTTCTAGCTTTTATGGTGGTTTGTATTAGCTTTTTCCTTGAATTGGTAAGATTTTTACATTGTGCTATCATTATTGTTCAATTCAAGGTTGTTTTCCTAGAGCATGGTGGGAAGTATAAGGGCATACACCCCCACCATATTCTCCACCATTTTATGCTTACATTCTATTGGTTTAACAAGGGTTTTCTAAGAGAAATATAAGGGTATACACCCTCTTAGCTCAAACCCTAGCTAGAGATACTTGCCTTGGGAAGTAAGAGGGTTTACACCCCCGAGGTATTACCTCTAGCTCTTTCTTTTATTGACTCCATTAACCCATTTTTAAAGGCACTAGTCATTTACTTATTGCATTGGAGAAATAAATTGATGCCTTGGGAAATGTGGAATTTTCAACTTTTAAGGTCGTCTCTTTGGGATAGTGATCTTGATGCCTTGGGGATTCTTCCTCCCTTAGGGCGTCCCCATTCTCCTAATACTTCATTGGCTGTTACTAATACTAACCTACAGCCATTAGGGCTGCATAACCCTAGCTGATAACTTACTCCTAACTCCTAAACTAACCATAGATTTCCCCCTTAACTTTGTTAGTCTAACACACTAAACTAGGCACATCTTTTGGGATTTTTTTGAGTGCTAGTTAATGGTTAAACTTGTTGTTGTACAAAATTAAATGCTACAGCCATAAGGCTGATATATTACTGCATAAATCTACTTCATAACAACTTTGTTTTATTCAGTCTTAAAGTGTTATGTTCAAGTCACAAGTGATTACTAAATTCATTGATGATATTTCCTATTTATATTGTGCCTTATATGCGGATTTAGATGCTTCATTTTGCTGATATAAACTATCATCCAATGCTAAAAATTAGGGACAACAAGATTAAATTTCTTATCCACACTAACATGTAGCATTGCAAGGTGTTTTTCTTGTGTTTTGGGCAAGTACATGTGCATCGACACTTATCTTTTCACTCGGTATCCATTTACCTCTCTCCACTCATCATTTCCAATCATTCATTTCTTCCATCACTTGACCTTCCGGGGGACTTCTCTTTACAGTTTCCTTCATCCTTTCCATTCCCCCTAGGGTCTCTGGGATCGCCTCCCAAGAGTGACCTTAGTCACCCCCCAAGTGTAGGACCTACATCGAGGTGACATTGGGTGTAGGATTCCCAAAATTGTAGCACTTGTTCCGTAGTTGGGTCAGGATTTTTCCAACCTACAACTTGCGCTATAACATTTTGGCATTGTTTTCGAGGAGGATTTTGAATCCTCTTCGTTCCCTAAACGACACTTTTGGAAAGTCTCTTTCCTGAAGCCTTCATATCGATATTTCCTAGGGACTCCACTCTAATGACCTACACTTTTCCTTTGACAAACCTTCTTTAAAGTTTGTCTGGCGACCCCACCTTTCCCGAACCCACCTTTTCCTTACTCACTTTTCCCTTGTTGTCCCTTTTCATCCTTTGATAAGCCTTGCCTTCCCCTAGAAATTCCTTTGACATGTTCTTCTAGTCGATGGCACTATGGCACCTTGGAATCAACCAAGACCCTGCCATCCCCCATGAAAGGAAATTTTCCAAAAGGAAAGGGAAAAATATGCTAATAAAATCGTTGAAGAGCTGATGAACCAATTAAAAGAGTTATTGCTTGAATCTGTCGAAGACCAAGCCCTCACAGATGAAGAGATGCTTGAAGAACGTGCTTATGAATAAATTATCCAAGAAGATCCTGATGAATCTTATTATGTTGAAGATCAAGAGGAGAACACTATGAGTTATGACCCTTTTGAGGACCTTGATGACAGCTTGTTCCATGATCCTAAAAGTGAAGAGGCCTCAGATGTAGTCGATCAACAAATTGACACTTTCATACAGATTGGAAAACGTCGATGGGACATGAACCTTTTCAACTTGACGGAGATCCCATTTATGACGTTGAGGGCAGCCCTCAAACAAAAGATTAGTCTGATGGAGGATTTTTCCTCTAAGGATGTTCCTTACCCTGTTTCCTCTTTTTTGGGAAATCATAGGGTTTTATTTGGATCTCTTATCCTTTCTCTGCCTTCAGGGAGCAGTGATATTCTAAGTGAGGATGAAGATGAGCCATCATCTATTCCACTCCAAAGATGGATAGATCAGGCTTGTGGCTATGCTTGAAAGCGAGAGTTCCAGGATGATTAAGATTGTGGTTTCTCTTTTCAGCAGGATTTCCTCCCTCCCACCCATCTCCATGAGTTTTATTTTTTGATTGATTATATATCTTTGTATCCTCATGATTAATATGTTCTAGAATTATATATGTTGTTTCACATGATTAAGCACATGGGGAGATACTTTGACAATATGATAAAATTGTTGCATTGGTTGTACGACTTCACCTAACATCATCCAACACGTGATCTTCAGGGCCCCAAGGCCCCAGGTAAGTAGGTGAGAAGGCACATGTCTACCAGGAGATGTTGTGATTCTCATGCACTTTATGGTGAGCACATATCCCCAAGTAGGATCTAGTTGTTATCCCCATTCTATGGATAACTAAGGAGATGATGTCTTGAGGCCCTCAACTTTCATATATGGAGTGTCGATAGACTACATGACCAGAAATACACTTTGCACATATGGAAAACCCACTCACCACCAAAAATGTTCATAGGTTTACAAATATAATCCACCACACCAGTTGGCTTCCGGAAGGAAGTGGGCCTTTCTCCATTAGGTACAAATCAGTATTATAGTAGAAATCATTTCAATACCTAAGCCATTTGATTATGGTGTATCTTCAGTTGCTCTAGATTTAATGATATGTGCTTGGACATTATTCCATTTTCCCTACTTCACCTTGGTGGTTGACATTGTGCCCTAGTAAAGTGGTCTTCTTTGGGAATGGGTTTGTTGCTGGGAAATCCCTTAATGAGCCATCATACTATTCCTGACCATACTTACCATTTTCCGTCATTATTCCCCTACGTTTCCTTATCTCTTTGGATTTTAGGGTTTATTGAACCAAGAATGGGTTGTCCCTCATTCTATTGGAAGAAGGGGATAAAGGCCCAGAGGGGTTGGTGTTGGGTAAAATATAAAATCCATATATGAACCTTCTAGATCCTTCATCTAGGCATCACCCAAGAAATAAATAAAACACTAATCTTCAAATAAAAGGGGACCCATAATATAACAAAGAAATGCATGAAAGGTATGCTAAAGGATAGGTCTCATCATGAGGATACCTATCACATCCATGCATATCTAGTGGTATGACATTGTCATTATCTAGTCACCAAACCAGGGCAGTGACTCTCAATTTCATGGCTGAGAGAAAGGGGGTCTCATCACGAGCCAACCTTATCATTTCCATTAGGTATTTGTGGGTGACATTACCACCATGTGGTCACCATGTCAGGGAAGTTACCTTCAACCTCTCCTTGTGCTGAATAAAATATAAAGAAATAAAGATAAAAGGAAAATAATGGGCTTGGAAAAGTGCATTGCGGATGAAGGTGCCACACACCCTCTACAAAGGCATCCATGAATGAGACACTATGACCCCTAGTATGTCATGATCCCTATCCCCATTGAGTCTTGACATCGTCCACCTCGTACACTCTACATGGCTTAGAGAGGGACCTATTGGAGGCTCTCCTTGACCTAGGGAAAGATCTACCCAATAGGACACTTTGTCATCCCTCTGGTACTTAATATTAACAAATCGCATAGTGTCTTTGAGATGTTAATTGTCTAATATAGTAATATTTGATGCACATGATTATATGGATTATTTATTGATTGGATCCACTTATCATGATGTTATGACCTAAGATCCTTGGAGGGCGTGTCCATTTGTTTTTGCGGGACCTAACTGGTGGACAATTTTGGGAGAACAAGCCTAGTTTGGGCTTCTATGGGGCTATAAGCCCAAAGGTTGAATGTCAGAGGACCGGATGCTAGATGATAGAGAGATGACTTGGATGGACTTGAAGATGACTTGGATGACCTATCTTACCAATTTCCTACCAAACGATTTTCCCGGGAGGGGAAAAACGTCATACTTTTGAGCATGATGTCATGGTATTGGGGGTTTGGGCTTGGTGGTGAGGTGCCACTCACTTGCACTTGGAATTTTTGAGGGGAAGAGGATTTTCACCAAGAAGAGATCATATTGATGCTTGACACATGGATTTGGGAGGTCCTTCCATCCTTCTCGAACACCAACGACCTCCTCAAAGTGGCAAAATGTCCCATAAAGGGATGACGTCATCCTTAATTAGGGTTTAATTTGTGAAAAAGATGAAATTTTAAGTGAATTCTTTAATATTATTGTGTTAAGGGGGAAATATTAGGGTTTTTGACCCCTAATCTTGTGTTTTACTCATTATTTTGTGGACAATCCATGTTGGCTAATTTTTGTATAAATAAAGATCATAAGATCTCATTTTAAATCACAACTCTCCCTTGTGGAGAATCACTTATCTGAAATTTTCAACCCTATTGGCTCTTTCTATTCTTGTGTGCTTTGGTTTATGGCTAGGTCTTGGATATTTGGTTTATGGAAGTGATGCACTAGCCTTGCAAGGATTTTTCTATCTTTTATGGTGGTTTGTCTTAGCTTTTTCCTTGAATTGGTAAGATTTTTACATTGTGTTATCATTATTGTTCAAGTCAAGGTTATTTTTCTAGAGCATGATGGGAAGTATAAGGACATACACCCCCAACATAGTCTCCACCATTTTATTCTTACATTCTATTGGTTTAACAAGGGTTTGCTAAGAGAAGTATAAGGGCATACACCCTCTTAGCTCAAACCCTATCTAGAGATAAGTCTTACCTTCTGAAGTAAGAGGAAGTACACCCCCAAGGAGGTATTGCCTCTAGATATTTCTTTGATTGACTCCATTGACCCATTTTTAAAGGCACTAGTCATTTACTTATTGCATTGGAGAAATAAATTGATGCCTTAGGAAACATGAAATTTTCAAGTTTTAAGGTCGTCTCTTTGGGATAGTGATCTTGATGCCTTGGGGATTCTTCCTCCGTTAGGGCGTCCCCATTTTCCTAATAATTCATTGTATTTTACTAATACTAACCTATAGCCATTAGGGTTGCATAACCCTAGCTAATAACTTACTCCTAACTCCTAACTCCTAAACTAACCATAGATTCCCCCCTTAACTTTGCTAGTCTAACACACTAAACTAGGTACATCTTTTGAGTTGTTTTTTGAGTTCTAGTTAATGGTTAAAATTGTTTTTGTACATCATTAATTTCTACATCCGTAAGGATGATATATTACTGCATAAATCCACTTCATAACAACTTACTTTTATTCAGTCTTAAAGTGTTATGTTCAAGTCACAAGTGATTACTAAATTCATTGATGATATTGCATATTGTTCTTGTGACTTATATGATGATTTGGATGCTTCATTTTTCTAATATAAACTATCATCCACTGCTTCAAATTAGGGAAAACAATCTTAACTTTCTAATCCACACTAACACATAGCATTGCAAGGTGTTTTCTTATGTTTCGGGCAGGTACAAGTGCACCAAAACTTATCTTTTCACTTGGTATCCATTTACCTCTCTCCACTCATTCGTTTCTTCCATCACTTGACCTTCCCAGGGACTTCTCTTTACACTTCCCTTCTTCCTTTCCATTCCCCCTAGGATCTCCGGGATCGCCTCCCAGGAGTGACCTTAGTCACCCCCCAAGTGCGGAACCTACATCGAGGTGACATTGGGTGTAGGATTCCCAAAGTTGTATCACTTTTTCCTTGGTTAGTTCGGGATTCTCCCAACCTACAACCTGCACTATAACATTCCCTACGGGTCCTGGGAATCCATATTGATGGACTACATGTCAGGTCTCCCTTCCACCAAGCATGGAAATGATTGTGTATTCATGGTTGTTGATCGATTCTCTAAGATGGTCATTCTGACTGCCTACAAGAAGAGAATCACAGTTGAGGCCACCGCCAAGCTCTTCTATGAGCGTGTATGAGTACACTTCAGACTACAAAAAAACATCATATCAGATCAAGACATTGGATTATTGAGCACCTTCTAGTCGAGCCTCTTATCATTGTTGGACACCAAGCTCACCAAATCCACTTCCTTCCACCCTTAGATTGATGGGTAGACATAGGTCATCAATAGGATGATCATGCCCCTCATGCACATGTACAACTCCAAGCATCCACACACATGGGATGAGATCCTTCCTTATGTCCAACACAAGTCCAACAAATCACTCCATAGCTTGACCAGCCACAACCCTTTTTAGGTGGGATTGGGTTTTCAACCATTAGGCCCCATTGATGTAGCATTGTCCCTTGCGTCCACACAAGAAGAATATTCCCATGCTCAATCTGATGTCGAAAAAGACACCAAATTCATTGAATGGATCAAGCACATATGCCATCAAGTCCATGATACTTTGCAAAAATCCAATGCTAAGTACAAGTACCTCCATGACTAGCACCGGGTTCCCCACAAGTTTCAGGTGGGAGACAAGGTTTGGATACATTTGCAGAAATATCACCTAACAGGACCCCATCAAAAGCTATGACCACTTTGTTATGGACCTTAAACCATCACCAAGGTCATGGGAGACATTGATTTTGAGCTAAGTATTCCCCCCTTCCTTGCCATACACCCAGTATTCAATGTGGACCTCCTTCAGCCATATTTTCCACCACTATTGGACACATTGGAAGTGGCAGAGAAACTGACACCTACAGAGCTCAACCCTGACTTCATGTAATAGGAACCATTGATCGGATCATGAACAAAGAGGTTAAGGAAACCTAACAATAGAAGATCCAACTCTATCGAGTTGTCAAAGCAGGGCAGATATTGCACTAAGGCAAGTGGCTCACCAAGCCTCAAGTTCAACAAAATTTTCCTAATTTGATGGGGGAACTCAAAAAAATTGAGACCATTTCTTTGTAAGGGTGGAGGACTAATCCAAGTGGACATCAGTGGCCACCCACCTATTCCACTAGCTCAACACGTAGTTTCCATTTTGGTTGTTTTTCTACAGTTTTTTGAGACCCAAAATTTCGAGGCCATTTTGAGGCCCTAAACGAATATTTTTTTGACGTGGCAGTGCCCAATATAGAAGCTAGACCTATAATGGGAAATTTGTAATGTGTAATCCTCACCTAGATCTTTTTGACAAGGTATCGAACACCCCAAATGAATATTGTATGCAAAATGTATGCCCTAGGGAAGTTGATGTATCAACTACCCCCATCGGGGCCCACAAACCTTTTTTTTTTGCATCTTTCGGGGTTATGGGTTTGGATGTTAGGGTTTTCTCATTTATTATTTATGTGAAAAATTCCTTTGGAGTGATCGAGGTGGATATTGGTGGCCACCCACCTATTCCAACTGGCTCCTTTTAAGAGTTTTAGTTCAGCACATTCTTTTGTAATTCTTTGTAATTGTGGGTTCTACACTTTCAGGGATGTTTGACTCCCTACACATCTTCCAGGTGGATATTGGTTGCCTCCCACTTAATCCAACAAGATTATTTTGGAATTTTTCATGTCAGTACATATTTATGTACTTCTAGGGCCGTTTTGGGGCCCTAAACAATGTTTTTTTGGCTTTCCATACTCAAACCATAGATGAAGTTAGATTTTGATGACATAATGTGTAGTTCTCGAAAATAAATTCCCAATGGGCTATCACGCACCTAAAACATAGATCGTATGAAAAAGTTACGAACCCAGGAAGTTGAGGTACCAATTTACCCATCGAGGCCCACATAACTTTTGGTGTTTCATCTCCTAGGGTTAGGTTTTTTATGTCTAGGATTTTGGCATTCATGAGTAATGTTAAAAAGGCCTTTGGAGCCTCATTGTAATCATTATGCTCAAATGGATGTCTGTATCAGCCACATCTCTTTTCAGAGATAGCTACCACCATTCGAGCAAGTTGTTTTCAGTTCTGCACTTTTACATTTTCATCCTATTTTATTTATTCAATAGAAATTATTGTTCACTAGATATCTGTTGTTGCTCTTTGTATCTCTGTGTTATTGTATTTAGTTATTTATTTATTTCATTCTTCTCATAAAT